>JAMJFZ010000107.1:23647500-23665000 GCA_026225945.1 Cricetomys ansorgei | reverse complement strand
TAGATGGAGGGTTGGAGGGCACTGACAGACCCTAAATCTTTTTCTACCTCCACTAAAAACAAAAGGGATTGATGGTAAAACTCTGCCACACTTTCCAGGACTCTCTGCAGCAGATGACAGTCCAGGGAGCTCCCCAGAACGTTTCCCACTTAGTTCTAATTTATCAGTCTAACTCCAGGCCTCCACCGCGTCACATGCCTTCATGAAACTCTGTGGTAGCTGAGATCTATAAACCAATGAATAGATCCTACTTCTAACCACGGGAGTCGCCTGCTCATCCGCAGCAAGTGTGGTGTGAGCAGCAGTCTTCATTCAAGGAGTCATTCACATGCATTAAGTGTCTGAAGTGAAGGGGAGGCCCCTTCATGGTAGCTTAGCTCTTGCTGAAACACACCAGGCTTGATGGAAATCAGAGCAAGGTGGCATCCTGTGTTTGGACCCTGATGAATCTAGAAACATAAAGGGGTCATTGTATGCGGTCATTATATATGTGTGAGCAGCATGTTACAGTTGACCTTGCTGCCTTGCCTGAACATACCACTCACGTATAAATAAAAAATGCCCGAAAATGAAGTGAAGATACTCTTTATAAGGATAATAATTTTGAACCTGAGACAGCCCTAGAGAAGAAAGCATCCCGGCAGGTTGTCCTAACACCGTGGCATCTGGCAAAAAGGTTAGAAGTGCTCATGGAGTTTGACCTCTCATCCCACAGAATATCAGAGTCCACACCCTTCACCGAGGCATGGACACCCTCCTCCCTGAGCCCACACAAAACTCATTTTCTGCAGATTCCTTGATGTGACAAAAGCCAGGAAGCACAGTTGTGGTGTAACTTAAGTCTCGGAAATTCCTATGCCAATTTTATAGAAAACAGAAAAGCCATTAAGCAAATTGTCAATGCCGAGGGCATTTCCAACATGTGATTGTTTTTTCTATTTTTTTCCAATCATCAAGAACGCAGAGGAGCAAACTCTCCTGAGAGCAAATGGCTCCTCGGAAGCACACCAGGTGCACTGTTGGGGGGAATGGAAAGTGGCACAGCTGCTGCGGAAAATAGCTTGGCGGGTCTTCAAAAAGCTAAGCACAAAATTACCATACCGGTAATTCTACACTTAGCTATATACCCCCAAAGAACTGAAAATCAGTACTCGAGCAAATACACGTGTGCACACACACGCACACACACATACAAATATAAATATGTGTATATATGCATGCATATTCTTATCGATGTAATTCACAACAGTCAAAAGACTGGGGCAATCTAAATGTCCATCAATGGATAAACAGACTGTGGTATATCCATATGATGAAATATAATTCAGCCATAAAAAGGAATGAAGTATCAATACACGATGCAATGTGGATGGGTTTTTAAAATATTATGCTAAGTGAAAGAAGCCCAACACAAAGATCTCATTCCATTTGTATGAAATATCCAGAGTATGTTAATGTGCAGAGGGGAAAACAACAGATTGGAAGGTGCTGTGAGCTGAAGGAAAGGAGGCTTCCTTTGTGGGGTGTTGAACACATTTTGGAACTAAGTAAAGATGGTACTTACTCAGTATTGCAAACATAGTAACTATCACTTGGTAAGTGATAATTTGGGGTTGGAGGGATGGCTTGGTGACTAATAGCACTTGCTGCTCTTGCAGAGGCCCCAATTTCAGCTCCCATCACCCACAGGGCAGCTCAGAACTGCCTGCAACTCCAAGTAGCTATTGCTCTCTTCTGGCCTCCAAAGACACCTGTACTCACTTGCACTAACACACCTATACACACATACACAGAGAGAGATACACAGACACCCCCACACAATTAAAAATTAAAGGAGAGCGATCATCTCTGTCTGAAACAGTACACAGTTTTCACAAGGAAAACTAGTGCTAGAAATGAAAAGTAAAGCCAAGGGCATCACCGGATCATCTTATCAGCGAGGAGCCGATGACCTCGTTCCCATCTTTGCCGCAGATGCCCCGTGGTGTTGGATTTGTATGAAGCGTCACATCCACACACGTGCCTCACTAACGGGTAGGAAATTTGCCCTCGAAGACCTAGGTGGAGAAGAGAATAAGTCAGCATCCTCGCACTGCACACAGGCGCACTCCTGTGTTTAAGGAAAAGCAGATGGTGAAGCCTATTTGCTATCAGCCCTTCACAGAAGGGCCATGGAACGCCAAGGAGGAAGAGAAGCTCTGAGGAAGGTGGCACAGACTGCACCCAGCCTGTTCTGGCTTGCTCTGTCACTGTTCACAGTCACTTGAAACTCCACAGGACCTTCCTTGTTTGAAAGAAAGAGAGGGAGGGAAGGAGGAGAGGAGGGGAAAGGGGAGGGGAGGAGAGGAGAGGAGAAAGGGGAGTGGAGGGGAGGGGAGGGGAGGGGAGGAGAGGAGAGGAGGGGAGGGGAGGGGAGGGGAAAGGGGAGGGGAGGAGGGAAGGGGAGGGGAGGAGAGGAGAGGAGGGGAGAGGAGGAGAGGAGAGGAGGGGAGAGGAGGGGAGGGGAGGGGAGGAGAGGAGAGGAGGGGAGAGGAGGAGAGGAGAGGAGGGGAGAGGAGGGGAGGGGAGGGGAGGAGAGGAGAGGAGGGGAGAAGGGAGGGGAGGAGAGGGGAGAAGGGAGGGGAGGAGGGGAGACTGAGGTCCTGTAACAAGCTGGACTGCAGAGTGAGAGGGAAATCTGGAAACCCTGAGTGATATCCTGTCAACAATGGCTTCTTGTGCCAGTAGTCCTATCACAGCACAGAATCTGGAAAAATGGCTGTCCAGATGGGTTTCTTTTTCTCTCACAATGCAAGCCTCCCTTTTCTAACCTATCCTGCAAAACTGGCACTCATGCAGCCACTCCCAGCAGGCCAGGTGCCCGTGAGGACAGCTCGGCCTGCCTGCCTGCCACATCCTCCCCTGAACATCTGCCTTCTGGTGGTCGATCCCCCATCTTTTGGTGCCCCCATACCTTTGCCCTTGGTCTTTCCCTCATCTCTGCTAATCCAGACCCCTCATACTGAAGGCATGGAACCCACAACATCAGACATGGGGCGGTGAACACCATCCAGGTGTCTGGGGAAGTTTTGTTTTTGTGCAATAAAGAAATTTGTGGGGCCTCTGCTTCAGTAAAGGAAAAAAAAACCAAACTACTCTGAGACATCTCAGGGCTCCACTTCCAAGACCAGTATGATTTCAACAACATGGGTCTCAGTGGAAGCACAGATGGGTCATGCCAAATCATCACTAGGCCACCTAAAAAAAACAAACACACTTGACTTTCCAAGTTGCCCTGAATAGCTCCCCCCTTAAGGCCACTGTAATAAATGAATCCAAACTGAGTATCTTTAAAACAGCAAAAAGCTTTCCTCTCATACCTCTGGAAGGCAGGAGTCCAAAATGCAGCAGGGCCATACTAGAGCTTAGGGCTTCAGGGAAAACTGGCCCTTGTCTCTTCCAGCTTCGGTGTTATTTGACTTTGGCAATGTTCCACCATCTCCGCCATCATCATAGGCCTTCTTCCTCATCACCATATCTGTCAGCTCTTCATCTCAGGATGCCGGGTCATGCTCCCTACCCCAACCCAATATGACCTCATCTTAACTCATTACATATGCAAACAGTCCATTTCTAGACAAGGTCACCATCCCAGCCCATCTGAGGGATGGAAGAAAAGGGAAGTCTTCGGTCCAGTGAAGAGGAAAAGGAGAGGGTAGAAAACAAGATTTGGAGCAGGGGACAGAGCTCAGTTGGAAACGTGCTTGCCTAGAATATATGAAGGCCTGGGTTGTATGACCACTTTTTTATAATCTAGACTGGTACCCCAGCACTCAGGAAGTACAAACAGAAGGATCAGAAGTTCAAGGTCATTCTGACTTCTCAGCAAGTTTGAGGCCAGCATAAGCTACATGAAACCTTGTCTCTAAATAAATACATGAATAAAAATAGAAGGAAAAAAAATTCAAGTAAGGGAGATAACTCCAGCTTCAGAAGCCTCGTTCCTTAGATACCCCGAGGAGGATCTCTGTGTCTCAATTGCCATCTTGGTCTGTCTCTCCCTCTGTGGTCCCTGATGGTATGGCTGCCTCCAGCCACCAGCTGCTGTCTCTATCCTGCAGAAGTCCCTAGGCCCTTGCTTTCCTCACCTGTTTGTGAAGTTTGCAGAGAGGATATTAAATCAGACTTTCACCCGCTTCATTACATTCTGATGATTTTGAGCTACTGGGATTTTTCAATTTGAAAAGAAATATTTGGATACAGCAATGCCCACAGGACAGGACTGGCATGAACAGCACTAAAGGACACTCAAAGCATTCTGACAGCAGCAGAGTGAGCCTGTGTACAGACACACCACTTGAAGACCTCTGGTCAAAGCAGTAGATGGCCCCCAGGGAGCTGTAGTTATGTGCAGGAGTTTTAATCAGAATTTCAATATAAAATGCAAGGCTCCAAGGATAGAAGGCCTTTTATCCACACTGCTTCCCACAGATTCTGCTCGGCTTGTTTTAATGTTGTTACCACATTAAGAAGAGAGAGACAAATGCAAACCACAGACCTCATCAGCCTGGTTTATGATGTGAGCTTAGGCTGTGCAGCCAGCCCAGACTAGGCTGCCTCGGGAACTCCCATCCTTTCTTTCAACCATTGTGTCTCAAGATAACCTACTGCATCTCGCTGTCTGTGGGCATTTCTGGAGCACATTCCATCCTTACCTGCATGTTTGCAGGAACGTCTGACCCAGCCCATGTGATGCTGTGTTTGCATGAACATCTGTCCCCCACCCACATGACACTATGCTGACAAGAACATCTGACCCCTAGTTGTCATTTTTCCCAAGTTCGTTCTAAGTCTAATCCCTTTTGTGTCCCACAGACCCTTAATCAGAGTTCTTCCCACCACTACAACCCTCGAGTCTTGCTCCTAGCAAGGACTCAGTGAGGCGGGTGCAATGAACAAAGGACTGTGATGCTTTCATGAGATCGTATTTGAACTATAAAAGAATGTTCATTGTTTGTTCACTGCCCATTGGAGTCTAGGCTTCATCACTGGATGTGTGCAAATCATCGTGCTGGGAGCTTCCAGCTCCTTAGAATTAAGATGTCTTTACTAGTGACTCCAAGGGGTAAAGACCAACTAGCAGGCTGGAAATGGAAGGAGAATCCCCAGCATGGATTGCCCCTGTGAGCAGATCTAGAAGAAAAAAGAATCCATAAGCTGGACATAAAACAGACAGAAGAAAGTATAGAGGAGCTTAGAGGTATTCAAGAAGACGCACCCTCATCATGGATGACACCACTGCACAGACCAGAGCCTGAGCTGAATAAAAGGAATAGAGAGACTGAGCACCAGCATCCACCTCTCTCTGCTTCCTGACTGCAGACGCAATGTTGCCAGCTGCCTCCGGCTTCAGCCGCCACCCCTCATGATGCACTGTACCCATGAACTGGAGCTAAAACAGACGTCGCCTTCCTTGAGTTGCTTCCAATGAGAAAAGCAACCTAGTACCATTGGGAACTTAATGATGGTGTATTCGTTATCTCTCCCGTTGCCGATGAAACACTCCGGCTCAAGCAACTTAACTGAGAAAGCTTGAGCTTGGGCCCACTATTCAAAGGTACAGTCCGTCCTGGTGGAGAGGTCATGACATCTGGAGCCGAGGCTTCTATCGAATTGCATCAGCACTAAGGAAGCAGGGTGGATGAGTGCTGGTGCTTTGCTCACTTTCTCTTTTCTTTACTCCACTCGCCCTCCCCCAACTCCCCCCAGTAGTGCCTCCCACAATGAAGTTGGTTCTTCCCACCTCCACTAACCTAATGTAGACATTCCCTCACAGGCATGCCAGGAGATGACTGTAGGCCCAGTTACCTTGACAGTCAACGTTAGCCATCACAATCAGGAAAGGTGGGATCCATGCCCAAACCAGCTTTAGGGCTCCTTCAATCAGGGGTTCTTTCACATCAGTGATGCTCATTTCAATGACATTTTATCTTGAGATCTGGAGCCAAACACTTCCTGGCAATTTGGCAGCACCAACTAAACCCTTTAGCATGGCAATCTTTAGAGGGAACAGTTCCATGTACAATAATGCAAAGAATTCCCCTCAAGTAATGTAATTGCCCTTACAAGGATGTAAGGTTGTTTGACACGGTGTTTTTCTGTTGCTAACATTTTTTTAACTTTCTACTTGAATATTGTTCAAATTTACAAAAAGCTACAAGAATGAAAACAGCTTGCATGCCCTTTGCCCAGACTCTGTATTAACCTCATATTCTGTTCTCTCTATCACCCTTCATTCTGCCCTTTCACAAGAACACAGGTTACTGACATTAGAGCCCATTCGTCCTGGCACCAAAGAGAGCATTACTAAGGATATTGCCTTAAATAACCATGGTATCTTTTTCAACTTCAGCAAATTCTGCATGGAAACTGCTTTGATTTGAGCTACCTTCCATATTCCATTTTATCAACTGACCCCAAAATGTCCTTTAGATTTTTTTTTTTTGGCTCATTTACAAATTGCTCAGATTGCTTTTAGTTGTGGTAACTCTTGGGTATCATTTAGCCTAGAACATTTCCACTTTTTCTTGTGTCTTAGGGAATGAAAGGACTAAATCTTCTAAACACAAGGGAAGAGGGACAACCAATAAGGTAGTAAGAAAAGTGGTTCCTTAAAGTTTAAGGATCAAACCAATGGTCAGACTACAGAGTCGTCAGTCTCACAGGCAGGAACTCAGGCCCAGTAAACAATGGCAGAAGTAAAAGGGCTCCCATGACTAATATATCTGGCAGCATGCTAGAAAAGCCTGCTTCCCAGGCCTATAACCTTGGCTTTGTGGGTTTACAGCTTGTCTTAGTCTTTGTGAGTTTATGTAACAAATACTGGGAGGATCTTGGACAACAGAGATGCATTTCTCACAGTTCTGGAGGTTGAGAAGTCCAAGATCAAGAAAGATTCTATGTCCAGCAAAGGCCTTTTCCTGGCTCACAGGTGGCACCTCTCACTGTATCCTCACACGCTAGAGGATTAAAGGGACCTCTGGAGCCCCTTTTATAAAGGTCCTAATCCCATTCACAAAATTCTGCCCAATGACAAAATCACCTCCTAAAGTTCCTGCCTCCTGATACCATCACAGCCTGTGAAACAGAGGAATTGATGTCCAAACTGAAAGTACACAGCCTGTCCATGACCAGTGGAAAAGCAAAGATACATGTAACATGTAGGCAGAAGAGCTACCCTCTAAGACGTCCTACCTTAATGCTCAGAACATGTGACTACGTGTCTGTCTCAATTACAGTTTCTGTTGCTGTGAAGAGATACCATGTCCATGTCAATTCTTACAAACGTTTAATTGGGGTTGGCTTGCAGTTTCAGAGATTCAGTCCATTATCATCACAGTGGGAATTAGAGCAGCACACAGGCAGACATGGTGCTGAAGAGGCGGTAGCTGAGAGTTCTACAGTTGAATCGGCAGGCAGCAGGAAGAGAGAGAGACACTGCGCCTGGATTGAGTACTTGAAACCTCAAAGTACTCCCACTCTCCGTGACACATTTTCCTCCAACAAAGCCACACCTACTCCAACAAGGCCACACCTCCTAATAGTGCCACTCCCTATGAGCCTATGGGGGCCATTTATATTCAAACCACAACAGTATCTAATGTGGCAAAAGTGACTTGGTCTGTGGTTTTACAGAGTTTAGGGTGAGGAGGTAATCCTGGTAATCAGGATTACCTGATAGGAGTCCTGATACTAAGACCTCCACAGCTGTAGGACAGCCAGGATGGAGAGGCTGAAAGACATCCAAAAAGATACGAAATATTGGGCCCTGGCTTTACTAGCCCTGGGGAAAGGTCAGGAGCAAGGATAGGAGCAGCCTGTGGAGGTTTAAGTCTCTGCTGTCCCCCAACAAGAAAATGGGACCTCAGTCCTGTAGCTGGAAAAAAAAAGTACTCGATTTGCAAGATAACAAATGGATGTCATTTTAGCTGTGAGGTTTGTAGCATACTAAAGGTAACAAAGGAAAATGATCACAGAGAATGACAAAAAATTCTTTCCATGTGTCCTTTCTTAGAAAACCATCCGAGGATGTGCTCTAGCAAAAAGGATGAGTAAAACAGGTAAGGGGTGGGAGACAAGGATGAAGTTTTAGGTGAATATGTATTGTTGACAAGAACCAATGCCTCAGACCCATGCAAATCAGCCAAGCTTTCCTCTCAGTGAGGCTCAGGTCATAGAAAAGCCTTCCTCGGATCTAAGAGCATTTACAAAAGTTTGACCTGTGTGTGCCAAAACCAGCCACTGCAGTCTTCTCCTCATGGATAACTGGAACCCATGACTGCTCCCTACAGAGACCTCCCACCAAGACTTTCCAACCCTCCTTCTCCTGTTGCACACAATAAAGACACTGATCCGAGTTGTTGTATAGTTGGTGCTGTTCCGTCAGAGTGAGTACAGCCTACCTAATCCCAGCACTTCTGTACCTGTTATCTGTCTGTACTTTCTTCTCTCATCATTTCAGTCAGGTTTCCATGACCAAGCTGTGCTAGACTGGGAAATAATGTCTTCATTTTAACAGTGAGGACAGTGGACAAAGAAAGCCCAGCTATGTGGCTTGGGCAACCAAGGAACAGTATGCAGACAGCACAACAGGGATGAGCACCAGCTAGGCATCTCCAGCAGCCATGCACAGAGGACACTCCCAAATCAGGCTAGTCTGGAAAGCCAGCTTCTCTGAAAAGGAATCTCCTTATTCATCAGACCCAAAATACCACACAAGCTGTCTGTCCATGAGAGCTGATGGCCAGGGGCTCCTCCATTATAAATCTCAGGGGAAGGAAGGGACTTAGTGCAAGCTTTAATGAAAAGATTTAAAGGTAAAGTGTTATGATCTTCCTTCCAATCCAGGTAATGAAACGTCTGGGGACAGGGAAGGGAGGGGGTTCTCCAGTTGATGTAATAGGAATTGGATGTGTAGGTACATTATTTAGAGTTACTCAATTAGAAGTGGAACTAAATAGGTGGTACTGCTTTCAGGAAAGGGGCAGGCAGGAGGAGTGACAGGAGATCCTCATCTGTTCCAGCAGGAAGCCGATAGGTGGTATTTAGTGTTGATAAATCAAGAGAGCTGTGAGAGCAATCGTTTAGAGATGTGGAGGTAACCGCCAGATGATTAAAGAAGACAAACTGTTAAGGGCAGCTTTGCTTGGAGAAATGGGCAAAGTAGAGGAGGGAGTCCAGCAAAACATAAGTATGCGGCATCTTGTGTATTCTGTACTATTTGGTCTTCTAATCCTCGGTGGGTAGACATGTTATTTTTATAGTGAAAGGAGGAAAGGAAGGGAGAGGGAGGCGAGTGGGAAAGGAAAAAGGAGCTAGGTAGGAAGGTGAAGGGAAACTATTGTGGGAACATTCATCATTTAAGCCAAAGCCAATGGTGCCTTCGACTAACTGGACAATCTCAGGCTCTGCCAGCCCCACCCCACCTGCACTGTTTCCCTTCACTGCTGTGCAGAACACTTCAGAGGACAGCATGGATCCAGCCTGCGGCAGAAAAGAAGACAGAGAGAAGGCGGGTGTGATGGTGAAGATGGGAGGCCTTGGCCTGAGCTGGATGAGGTGCTCCCCAAGGAGTTCCCATCATTTAAAGCACTTCTCACCCTTCCTAATGCTGTGGCCCTTTAACACACGTTGTAGTGACTCCAACCATGAAATTATTTTCGTTGCTGCTTCATAACTGTAATTTTGCAGTTGTAATGTAAATAATCTGATATGCAGACGCTCTTAAGTGACCCCTGTGAAAGAGTCTTTTGACCCCCGAAGGGGTCACAACCCACAGGTTGAGAAACACTGATTTAGAGACGAGAGAGTCTAAGAATAAATCCTTCTTCCTTCTCCTCCATCCCCCTCATCTTTCTCATCCTTCATCATTCTGCTCCTCTTTCTTCCTCCTCATTCTTCTCCTCCACTCTCCTTCCTCTTCCTCCTTCTCATCTTCCTCTTCTAGAGGTCTAGAAGATGCTTCTAGACATTCTAAGAAGAGTAAAATAAAGCCAAAACTCTGACAAGCACAGGGGAAAGGAAGAAGCTATCTATGGATGGAGTCATAGATCAGCCAGTACCTATACGACCCCTACCCATCTTAGAACAAGACAGGTGAGGAAGGAGCTAAAGTGGAAGCCAGGGAAGAGCTTGTTCACGAACAGGTCATCCCCCTGGGCAACTTAAGCTGGCTCCCCTAGGCTGTCTAAGGAACTGGGCTTTGTTCCTCCATGGGAGTGGAGCAGACAGTAGCCCTCTATTATTTGATCCCATCCTGTTGGGACCCCACAATTTACTCCATGCACAGGCTGAGGTGCTGGAGTAGATAGTGACAGGCACACATGAGATTGTTCTCTAAAGGCTGGGAGCCCCCCTGACTGCACTGAGGACCTGGAACAGGTGCCACCAGCACTTACTGCAGAGCTAAGCAGCGAGGTCACATTATCAGTCATGATGTCTCCACTCTATGATGCTGGCTGTGTTATGGAAACTGGATTTTTTGAGCTAGTCTTGGATACTCTGCAGAGCCATAGGCTCCATCCTGTACCCAGTCATGCCTCCTGAGATCAGCATACTGAGCAACTTCTGACAAATCCAGGTAAACACCTGCTGTTATGAAGCCTCGAAAGCAGAACATAGGAAGGGGAGGAGTCTTTGCTGTGGTCTCATGCACCAACACGGATTACTGACACTCTGTGACTCAGTCCCTGGATCAGAAGATGAAATCAACCTGGGGAATAAGGGGTGATTCTTAGGGGGAGGTGATCGCTGTCCCTTCTCTAAGCAGCCACAGAATTGACAGGAGAAGTAAGGCTGAGCTCCCAAAACAGTGTGCTATTTGCAAAGGATGCCAGAAGTCCTGGCCTGGAGAAAAGGTGCCCAAGCCCCACCACCATCAAGATCTTCACTGTGGCTGTGGCTACTGAGACCAGCTGTTCTCTTCTTCTACAGATGCAAGAAAACATATTCTACAACTGAACTCCTATACCTAAGGCTCATGGGACATCACAGAAGAGGAGTCAGAAAGGTGGTAGGAGCAAGAGAATCAGGAAGTCTGCTGCAAGACTGTGTCTTCTAGACATGATAGGGAAACTATGCCCATGAAATCCCAACAAAATGTCTGCTTAAGACCTGCACAGCGAAAACACTAATTGGCATCCATTGGGAATGGGAGAAATCTCACAAGGCCCCACCCCTAAATCCAGAACTGCAAACAATGAAAAATTGCTGAATGAGGAAAAAAGTAGTCTTCCCAGGGATGAGCCTCCTAAATGGTTATCCATTACCAAGTCATCAGCCCTAAAACATATACATAAGAGCAACATAAAACAGACTCAGCAGGAAGCATTTGTGTATTTAGTCACACACACATATATATATATGTAACAATAATAGTTAAAGAACAAGGGGCCATGAGTTTGAAAGGGAGCAGGAAAGGGGATGGGAGAAGATTGAGGAAGGAAAGGGAGAGTAAGATGATATAATTATATTTTAATTTAAAAAAAATAAAGAAAACACATTCTGCAGACACCAATTCATATTTGAAAAGGCACCTGTATGCCCAGTGAGAAAGGACTTGGAGACAAAGAACCAAGTACAAATATCGGTGGGATAGGTGAAGTATACAGTCTCACCAACCTGGGAGCTGCATCACTCACGGTGAGCTGGGGCCTCCCTCACCAATCATCAATCAAGAAAATACTCCACAACCTTGCTCACAGGCCAATACGGTGGGAGCATTTTCTCAATTGAGATCCCCTCTTCCCAAACAACTCTAGCATGTGTCAAGTTGAGCTAAAACTAACCAATACACCCTTAGATGACTATGAGGATACTCCACCTACACACATGGTCTCTCCTGAGGCCTTTTCACCTGGGCTCATTGAGGGTTCCTCATCACACAGCCACCAGTTCTAAGAACAAGTGTCATGAGAGACTAGGGGAGAAGTGCATGGCACTGTTACACCGCCTTTAAAGTCACACAGTGACACTTCTGCTGGATTTCACTGACCAAATATTACCCAGAGTCTAAGTAAAGAGGACACAGGCTCCAGCTATTGGCAGAAGATCCTATTGGATGGGAGCCACCATTAGGGCTCATGTTATGACCTCCACATTGCCTACCACCTTTCCTCTTGCCCATCCTCCTCAGTCTCTCAGCCTACTCAATACCAAGCATACTTAATTACACAATGCAGTTTGCTGCTCCCTTTGTCCTTCTGCCCACAGCCCCAGAAATGTCTTCTCTCCAACATGAGTATTTTTCAGGTGATGAAAACTGGAAATTACCATGAAATGCCTAGTCGAATGAGCATCTTCCACAAGACCAATTATGAGCTATTCGAGCATACAAGATAATTTATTGAAGCTACATCTGCAAAGCTGTATTAATACTTTATTCATGGTAGGGGGCAAAAATATTTAGTGAGAATGGATAAATAAATGAGTGACTCAAGTATGGACTATCAGCCAAGACGTGAAGATAACCTCATTACTTGGAACTGAGTGTTTTAATGTTATTCATTAAAATACGTTCTATCTGTATTTGTGATATATGAATGCTTAAAATTCATGGAGAAAATGAACATTTTAATTACAAAAGGCTGAAATCATTAATAATTTAAAGACCATCATTCAGCATCCCTTTCTAAGTCAGCAAGTCCACTAAGCTGCTATAGACAAAATAGACCAGCCAAGGACACAGCCAGAGGGCCGGACATCCCAAGGGGAAGAGAGAAGACAGAAAAGTTAATTACTTCCTTACCTGTGGGCACAAAAGAGTTGATACCTTCTGAAGTGTCTGAGGCCCAGGGGTATTGCAGAACGATAGGAAGAGGGGTTACCTGGAGACTTCTGGGTGTTCCCATCTCTACTGAGAGGCAGACCCTCTAACTCCCTTCTCTCACACAGCAACCCCTCCCTGCTCAGGGCATTCTCCCCATTGCTGAGAACCCTGCTGTGTCAACCAAAATTCTCTCATTGGCTTTGTCTCTGCTGCAAGTTGTCACTCTTTAAGATCCACCCATTGTATCAGACCCAGCTATAGGAATCTGGTAAAGGCAATGTACTCCAAGAACCAAAGCCCCCTAACTCCTACCCCAGTGCCTACTGCACCTGCTCTGTACACTCTTGTCCTCTCGCTGCCTCTGACTGAACTTGCCCCTCCTGCCTCTACACAGTAACGCAGGCCAAGTTTGTAGAAGTGCTTCCTTTACTGGTGGGCTCCTTGCCCATTTACCCCTCATCCATTTAGCAGACTACCCAGATAGGAGAGTATCCTCAGTGCTCACACAGAAACACAGGACAAAGAATGAATGACTTCCTTATGGACCCACAAGACAATGTCTAAAATACAATAAACATTGAGTCCCCCACCCCATCTAGAGTAACAGTCATGTGGTCACCTGGAGCACTAGGTAGGGACCACAGTAAGAAGGTGATGCTGATATCTCATTTGGAGGTTTGTCCTCAAGGTCTAGGGTGAACTGTGCTCAGTTAGAAGAAAGTATAGATTATATTCTTTTAAATAACAGTGTTTAATAAAACGAAGAAACACAAGTATCTTCTGTCACCTCTAGAGGCTTGCCTGCCAAGGCAAGCTACTTACTACTGTTGCCCAACACCAACCCATTAGTTACATTCTGTTTGCACTTAAAATGCATATTTTCCAAATTGGCTTAACTCAATTTAAAAAAAAAAAAAGAACTATTCAACTATTGTAGAAATAATTTTTGAAAAAAAGTAGGCACGCTCCATCTGTCCTCTAAAAGTAAAAGCATCTCAATTAGTTCAGGAAAGAAGGGTGGCTCTAGGCTGTTTCTGAACAGATAGAAGGAATCTCTAAAACAGACAAAGGAACTCTTGTGTGTCCTTGCTGTCCTAAGCAAGATACCTCATAGTGGGAAATGTTGGACTTCTTGCCTTCCATTACTCTCCAAAGCACCACTGGGAGATGGGGAGAAACAACCGTTATCCACTCTCGTGCAAGCCTTGTGAAGTCGCTCCAAGCTTTGAGATATCCTCCCAGATCACCCCTTCTCTGGACCAACATCTCTGTGTAGCGCCCTCTGCTCTTGTCACCCTGAGTTATAGTGGTCTTGGGACTCAAATGGCTTAAGGCAGAAGTCTAGATGATGAGAATTGTCTCATCTACCACTGAATTCCCATAGAGAACAAGCCTCAAAATGGTCCATGAAAACTATAGAGAAGCCAGGCAAATGATTGCCCCAGTGTTCATCTCCCCCTTCACCTTCTGTCAGAACCTTCAGCGTCATTGATCAGCTGCTGCAGGAACCCAGACGCTCCACCTACAGCCTACAACCAGACCTGGTGCAAACTCTCAAGCCCTGATGTGCTGTCAAAATAAAATATATTTTACTTATCCAACCTTCTAAAGTGTCTGAGTTTCCATTAATGGGCCCACTAGGACCTGCTTCCTGGGGCTTTCCTAGCATTAAGGAGGCCAAAGCCTGGGCAGAAGGCTCTGTTGGGGGTTTGCTCGCTTCACTTCATCTACTGTCTTCTCTTCCTTCTGCCAAAGGGATCACTTTTTCCACCTCAAATCGCCTACCCACATGCTGCACTCAGCTTTGAGTGATTTTAACAAAACTTTCAAAAAAAATCCCTGTTAGATAAATTGGCAATTGCCTTTTGAAGCAAATCTATTATCTATCTTGAGTGTGGTCCCGGCAGTTCGTAAACAACAGGAATCTTGGACTGGGGTGAGAGTGCAGTAGGTAAAGAACTTGCCTTGCATGCTAGGGGGTCTCAGTTTGATTTCCCAGAACCCACATTAAATAGAAGCCAGGTGTGGCAGTGCGTACTCACTATCCCAGTTCTGGGGAGGAAGATGCAGGGAGAAATGCAAAAAAAGCAGGTCCCTGGGGCTCAGTAACCAAGCAGCCTGGCCTACTTGGCAGGATTCAGGGAGGGAGAGATCCTGCCTCAAAACAGTAAGATGAATGGCTTCCACGTGCCTGAGCAGACACATACACACACACACACACACACACACACACACACACACACACACACACACACACAATCCTAATGCCCCATACATGTCAATGTGATCTTATTTGGGAAAAAGGTCTTTACATGTGATCAAGTTAAGATGAAGTCATTTGTGACATCCTGCCAACATGACTGTCCTTATCAAGAGCGATAATTTAGCACCAGCAGGATGTTGCACCTATAATCCCAGCACCTGGAATATGGAGATAAGCAGATCAAGAGTGAAGGTTAGCCTGGACTAAGACTCTGACTGAAGAAAAATAGGGGATGGTAGAATCTAGACAGACATGAAGATGGCCATGTGACAATGAGATGGGGGCAGGAATGATGTAGCTTCAAATTAGATTAGTCTGGCAAGAAATTGCTGGGCATTTTCTAGTCATGGAGGAGGCTTCAGCAGTCAAGGTAGGAGACAGACAGTAAACTAATGGGCAGAGAACACTTGAGGAAATGCTCATGCTGTGGTCTGCACAGAGCTCTTTCATGGAGAATTCCCAGTGGCTCCTGGGGACTGGGTGGCCCAGGGCAGTGTCTCTGGGGAAGGACATTCAGGCTGAGGGCTGCATGAAGAGAAGTGGCCATTCCTGGCAGCGGCAGTGGCCAACACAGACACCTAAGGTAGGAAGTAAATGACATACTTAGGGAACAGGAAGCACTCATCCTCCAAGTTAGGGGGGCACATGGAACAGAGCTTGGGTGAACTAGGATGATGCTCACAGGGTGTCCTGATCCTGAATCAACTGTGGGTCAGGGTGTGTCCACACACCACCCTTAGGAGTTCCTTGCGTCACAAACAGGGTGTCCTAAGACAATAAATATATATTCTTTTGCAGGTGGTGAGGCCAAAAGGCCAAACCAAGGATGAATTCCTGTGGAGACCCTAGCACAAGCTGCTCCAGGCCTCAGCCCTCACTTTGCTGTGGTTCTCTGGTGCTCCCTCAGCTCAGAGACACATAACTCCGATATCATCCTCACATGGCCAGTGTCCCTCCCTCTGTGTCCCAGACTCGCTCTTCTAAGGGCACCATCATCACATTAATGCACATCTTATCACAGCAATGATCCCATCTTAACTCAGTTCTGTCACCAAAGACTGACTGTTTCCAAAGCAGCCACATTCACAGGTACCAGGTGTCAGGACTACAACACAGCTTTCAGAAGAACTACAAAAGGCTTCTCTTCCCACAAAGGGCTCCACCTACCTTAGAAGGGAGTAGGAAAATCCTCCATATGGCCAAGGGAAAGCTAGATGTGGCCCATCCATGGAGAGACATAGCCCAGATGGCCATAAATATGAAGAAACTTTGTGCACAAAGAGGGTAGATGCAGCCCTACAGAACTGACCACTGAAGGCCATGTAGGAACAAGGATGCTTATGTGAGTACCAGGAAGAAGACAACAATGGCTAATAACACATCCATCCTCCACCATCCCAGATTCAGATACTTGTAGGTCATCAACATGACAACATGCAGCCCCAAACAAAAGAGAAAGCAACCATGAACCATCTGATATCTGGAAGGGCAGCCCAGTGACAAATGACAGAGGAGCTGCAGATCAGCAGAGATATTTCCTCCCTGTATGACTGCCCTTATGATGAGAACCTGAAAACCATCATAAGGAACCAGCAATAGCTACTAAGCCCAGGCCACTGCCCTGTTGGATGATCCGTGTGACCAGCACAAGTGAGAGCCAGATATGAAGCTTATTTTCAGGTAGTAAGTTTCTGAATTCAGTGTAGCACCCTCCTCCCTGATAGACCCTGGGCTTTGACCACCAGGAATTCTAGGGGAGGTCTGGTGAGGAGGAATACAGAATTCTGTCAGTGTGCAACTTAACTATCTTCTCCAGAGGATCCCACTTGGACACTTGAACACTGGGGTGGCAGTGTAACACTGTCACATGTAACCCAGGGAGCACAGGAAAGACTTGGGGACCCAGAGTTCCCACAGCCCAGAGAGGTAAACAATAAGGTAGAAAAGAATGTCGGAGGTGGCAGCAGGATCAGACAAGCAGAGAGCTACACTCCAGAGCAAAGACTGAGTCACCAAAGCAGCATTTCAGAGCCTTCCCTGTTCCTCTGGCTCTCCTTCATTTCTCCTTCCTAAAAAGTAACATTTACCTGGTTAAAAAGTGAACAGTCTGATAGCATTTCCCCCTGGTTTTCCCAGAAATACTTGAAAGAAACTGGTACACAGCCTTGCAGATCTGTTTGAACTATTACACAGCTAAGTGCATAAAATATCTGGTGTTAGCAAGGTGTGATGGTGCACAACTGTACTGCCAACACTTGGGGCAGGAGGCAAGAGCATCTTGAGTTCCAGGGCAGCCTGAGATACACAGTAAATTCAAATTTACCCTGGTATGCTAGATAGTTTTATGTCAACTAACACAAGCTAAGGTTATCTGAGAGAAGGGAACCTCAATTAAGAAAATACCTTCAAAGGCAGGCCTATAAGATATTTTT
>JAMJFZ010000107.1:22790000-22970000 GCA_026225945.1 Cricetomys ansorgei | reverse complement strand
AGGTCCGTTAAGGAACTAGAGCATTTTGCATTTGAAATTGCTCTCTGCAGCCCCCTCCTTGGACACTGGCTTGGTTCATGCCATATGGTTTAGGAGATCTCAGCCCTACAGGTAGCATTGTCAGGATCACTGAAAACCCGGAGTTCAGAAACTGAGAGTAATCTCTGAGTAAGGCAATGGAGGTGAGATTTGGGAGAAGTGAATCTCATACTTTAAGGTTCTGAGTTTCTGACCTCAGTATCTAAAGTGAAAAGGAATGAAATGTTTCTGTAACAGGGAAATGAGCATAAAAACTGTTGAGACTCATCATATATCTCTCACTTTGCTAACCACAAAGAAGTCTTCCTGAACGATCAGCCTTGCTTGCTACTTCTATAAAGCTGGCAAAATAGACCATCTGACAAATGGTCACAAATAATACAGCTAAGCAAACATCTGTGCGGAGCTCTGCACTTACGCACAAGAAGAGACTTGCAAGGAAAGCCAGCCCCTAACTTTGCTTCCTCTGTGGCAACAAGAATATGAACCTGAAAATGGCACAGCATAGATTAGTTCGAGGAACAAGCAAGCAAAAAGGACAAAAACAAAAGAGACACACCATCACGTTCCTACAGCTCCTATCTGACTTCCTTCTGACATAGGCTCTCCCTACAGATGACGGGGAGGTTCTCCTATGAGTGAACTGCTATTTGCTCAGCACAGTGTGAGCCTGTACAACTTTATGCATCATGGTAAATGTGTACATTTAAAATTCTATATATAGATACCAGTTATTAAGGCTGGCTTCCATGTAATAATCCATAAGTAAAGTTCTCTCTCTTCTTTTATTGAAAAATTTTTTCATACAAAATATGAATCACGGTTACAATATCTGATCACAGTTTCCGCTCTTCACCTCCTTCCAGATCCTGGCCACCTCCCTGCACACCCAACTCTAAGCCTTGTTTCTCTCTCTTTAGAAAACAGACAAACAAAAAACAAACTGGAATATTTTAAAGAAGAAAAAATATAAGACACACACACAAACAAATGAAAACATTAAAATACAAAATTGGAAACCATAATTACTATACAAGCAAAAGACCAGTAAGATAAAAAAAGAAAGGAAGGAAGGAAGAAAGAAGGAAAGAGAGAAAACACCAAACAAAGCAATATGAGACAAAAAGTCTACAAAAATATCGTTGAGTTCATTTTGTGTTTTCTATCTACTGCTGGTCAGGGAGCTTAGATTCTAGGAACCAGAGGGGATGTATGATTCCTAGGAAACAGTGTCTTCCAGACACAACAGGACTGATGCACACATGAACCCACAGAGACTGTGGCAGCAAGTACAGGTCCTGCAGAGGTTCAGGTCAGATGGGGTCCCAGTGCTGAGAGGGGGAAGCAGACATGGGCTTCCATCCCTAACTAGGAAGCTATCTCCAATTGACATGCACTTGCAAAGGAAAAAAAATAGTTTTCTCCACTTCCCTCTCGATGCCTTCATTTCAACTCTTCCCCTACTGTTGGGAAAACAGTGACCAGAGCAGCCTCTGGGGTAATCGCAGCAGTTCCTTTCCCAGCAAGGGACCTGCTCCATAGCTGCTCCTCTACATGGGATAGATTGAAACAGGTATTTCAAGAGATTAATTATTTGTTAAATGACCCCTTATATAACTGTCTGTTACAGATACATGATCTGTGTGCCTGCCTGTAATTGATTACAGACTTACTTGATAGAAGGAAAAAGGAGGTGGAATAGTTAGGAGGCATCATTTGGAGGTAGGGACTCCAATAGCCAGAGTGGTCAGAATTGAGATACTTTCTAGAAGATATGTTACAGTTCCTTTTGCTTTATAGAATCACTGTGATTTTCAATAACAAGTACCAACTCATAGCATACACAAGAACCTACTTCACATGCCCGAATTGGTAAGCAGTTGGCCTAAGAAAATGATTCAAAGAAGAATTAAATTATTTTTTCTGAGAAAGAAATAACATTAAACGAGGTAGAAGCTTTTAAGATGACCCTGTGTGGTATGTGACTTTCCCAAGAGTTATTAGCCCCCGATAAACAACTGTTTTCATCTGTTGGGAACACAGATGTGAACTGTATTTTTGGCACCTTGAGGTTCCACCCAGAGGAAGCCACTGAATTAAATCTGAGAAGTTCTCACACTGCTGAGTGTCGCTGGCTGTGAGGAAGTGAGCGGAAATGCCAGAGAGAAGGTGGTTTAGGTTATGCACATTTAAACTAGCATGAGTGGGATTCCAAAAATAAAAAATGGCAGCTAATTAAAGGGAAGGCTGGCTGCAGTAGTTTTCTGAACGAGAAATGAATTGATTTTTGGAAATATTGAAAATGATGCAAGCAGCTGATACACATTTGAATAGGATTCAGCTAATTTGATTAAATATTAAGTATGATAGCCCTCAAAATAATTCACTCAACTCATCGCCTAATTTTAGCAGAAGGGAGAATATTCAAACTTAACTGGTGATAGCTCTGGGAGAGAAAAACCTATGAAAGGCCCTTTCTTTTTGGTTAGAACTGATATCTATCAAAGATCCAAGCATTCCTCCAAAACAAAAATTTCATGAAACAATAGTCTGCCCGAGACCAGATGAGTTAGTACTTCCATCAGAAAAGTTTTGTTTCAGGGATGAAGCCTGGTTTGTCCTCTGATTTAAGCACATTGGGATAGTGAGTTGAGTAAAACAAGTAGCCTAATGATGGGTTATAAAATCACATTCTTTTCTTTTTTTAGCAAATTGGTTTCTACCACCTCCAAAATGAAAGGGGAGGGGAAGCTTCAGTTGAGGGTACCAAGAGAGGAATGTGCGACTTCTCATAGTTTGCATTATACGGTGGCCCCACTTTTTCAGGAACATTCATGTCTGTTATTGTTCCTTTTGTTTTGCATTGCCTGGGGGTTCAGAAAGAAGACAGACATCAACTTATGTGTGCGGCAAATGCAAGTCAGAGAGGTTAAGTGACATACAGGTATTGGGTTGTCTCTTGCATCTTGGCACCTACAAGTCTCATGACCAGGAACTTCCCTCTGCACTGTAACACTCCTCAGCCCTTCCCTCAAGTTCTTTTCACAGTACAGACCTTCCAAATGCCAGAGCAGTTTTCTTCCCCATCATTTATTCAGTTTTCCACAGTCACGCAGACAGAGTTCCACTCGTGCCTGGCATGCTGGACTTATCTTTCTGACACTGTTATATACTAAAGATTAGATGCAACTCAAGAAACTGATGTCTACTGGCCAATAATACACAACTGGGATGGGCCCTTAGAGCAAACAATATAGATGAAAGAGTGCTTTGACCTCTGAGAATTACATAGAAGAAGAAGGTGTCTTCTTCTATGGCCACCCACCCCAGTAAAAGGTCTTGGGAACAGAACTTCTAGATGTTGCTAAAATGGGTTTATGTAGCCTTAATGTGGGAACTGCTGTACTTGACACTTAGGGCATTGACTCATGATACAGTGTGAGCGAGTTTACTTCAAATTAGAAAAGCAAATGTCCCGCACAATCTAATAGACACAAAATTGCAGTTACTCAGCCAAATAAGCTTAACTCGTGCTTCTCCAAACTTGCTTGAACAGAGAAAATACGCAGCCCTTCTTGAGAACTTTGATGAGGGGATCACCCTTTGTTTTTGCAACCTACTCTTATGTTTACATAGCAATTTCTATGTATCTATGGATCTTTTCCACCAAACACATTTTAATTTCATAGAAATGTGAGTCACTTTTGACAAAATACAGAACGAAGTGAACCACTCTGACTGTGAAAACAAGACGGCAGACTGTGAACTCTGTGAGCTAAAATAATGAGTGGCCTGATAACATATCCCCCTGGGTGCAATGATGGCATGGATGACAGGGGAGTCCAGCCACTTCCTCACTGGGTTTAAAGCCAGTGCTGTGAGATGGAACTTATGTTGGTCATTAAGTCCTACGTGAGAACCTAACATTATCCTTCTGCTAAACAGACATAGAAATTAACTTCCTCTTAAATTTTTATCTTTATATTAATAGATAGTGTACCTCTTGATCCTCATCAGAGATGATTCTTTTTGTAGTAGATGGAGATTAATTTAGAAACCCATAATTGGTCAATGTGCAGAGAATAAGATTTTGGATGCTCAACTCTAAATGGGACATCTAAATGATATCTCTCCAAGGAAGGCTCAGTGCTTTGGGGGGGCACTATTACAAAACCCAGAGGTAATGGTCATCTATAGGAAAATGGTATTTTGTGGACTTGTCAGGGACACTGCACATACGAATCCACAGGGACTATGATAGAATACACAAGACCTATGTGAGATCAAGTTAGAAAAAAATGAGCACCGATGTGGTAGGTGGTCCAAATGTCTCACCTCTAGCTGAGCAGGTATGGATAAGTGGCGGCTGCTTGAAGAGGGATGGTTTTCTTCAGGAATGTGGGCCTTAAGAGGCTACACATGCACCAGTAGATCCTACATTCACGTGCATATAGGCAGCACTGAATGGACTCAGAGTTTTTTCTTTTAAGGAACACATAAAGTTGGGATGGATTAATAGTGGTAAAGATATGAGAAAGGGGAAAGAATGCGGGAAAGAACTTGATCCAAACATAATATATGCACATATGAAATTTTCAAATATTAAAATAACAAGGTGACAGAGAAAATGTATGCTTACATTGGCTGATGGGAGCAGCTAAGCAGGCTTTATCCCTAAATGCACCTGCCTTTTCTGACTTGATATATGCATGCTTCCTGACTTTATACATTCATACCTTGTTTAGGGAGATAAAGACATATAAGGAAGACATAGTATTTACCTAAATTTTCATCTTCCTGCTAACCAATTAGGTATATACAGAAAAATTCCTAATTCAAATGCAGGACGTTTTCTGTTTTAAATTAGGCTTTTGTTGTCTTTTTATTTTGGTATCTACTTACAAGCCAACTACCGGTCTCCAACAGTTAGCTCTAATCTTACTTCAGTTTATATTATGTGCTTTCAGTACCAGAGGGTCTTATGTGATGTCCCATAACTGGCTTCCAGTAGATGATTCTGCTCTGTAATACCATTACAGGCCATTAGACCCAGACCTGCCCCAGATCTTCTGAAATCTCCATGTCTCTCATGCTTAAGGGATAAATCCTTCTCCTGGTGTGAGTGGTGAGGTTCAGCCTTTTCTAACAAAAGCAATAGCTTTGTTTGAGTTTGCTTTTCTGTTACCGTGATAAAATACTCTAGCCCAAAACAACCCTGGGAGGAAATGACTTACTTCATCATATGCTTCCACGTCACAATCTACATTGAGGGAAGTCAGGGCATGAAGTCAGGAGCCTGAAGCAGAAACCATAGAAGAATGCAGCTTACCAATCCTTTACTTGCTCACATTCTGCTGGCTTTTAATATAGCCCGGGCCCATCTTCATAGGGACAGTGCTGCCCACAGTGGGCTGTGTTTTCTCATATCAATCATTAATCATCAGTCTCTCAAGACATAGGCACAGGGCAGTCTGATCAGGGTAATTTCTCAAATGAGACTCCCTCGAATGGCTTTGGGCTGTGTCAAATTGACAGCTCAGCTAACTAGAACAAGCTCCTTGCTTGAAACAAAAGAAACAGAACTTCCCATCATTTACTCTTACTCTGATTGCCTTTTACTACTGCCAGTTAATAAAACTTTAAGTTTTCATCACGCTTACTGTGTAGTTTCTGCCCACCGATGTACTATGTGCTGTTTTTCATGATAAAAACACTTGGCACCTTTCATATTTTTGCAATGCATGAAATTTGAGAGAAAAAAACATTAGGACCCAAAGATGTTGAAAAATTATTTTAATAACAGTTGGCTTACGTTTTAGATACTTCTCCCAATTCCCTTAGCTTGTGAAAATAGTGTTCCTATGAACTGTAAAAATGTCTTGGGCCACATAATATTGAGCACTTCTTTGTGAATTAACCACAGTGGACATTCTGAATGGCACTGCAAGCATTATTAATCTACCCGCACATATGCTGCAGGCTTATGATGTGTGCATAAAATTAAAACTTACTGGATTTATATTTGATGAGTTTAAAAGTTTTTTTGTGTCTGTGGCATAATAAAAAAATCAACAATTACAAGTTATGTGAACAAAGGTAGAAGTAAAGAGAAAGAATGAAAGAGAGGCTGAGTAGATATAACGGAAACAAAAATGAGCTCAGAGGACAAAGAATGGATCAAAGCTTACTTTTGCTAATCCCTCTCAATCAAAACGGCTACATATGAGATCTGAGCCCAGCTGATAACCCCCTTATTACAAGCAATATTTAACACTGCAAAATTCTAGGGAAAGAAAAGGCATTGGACGGTCCTTTGGCAATTTCTTTATTGTGGTGGGATTTCACTTGCTGCAAAGGAGAAAGACATGATGAATGGAGGAGATTGCATGGAAGATTAAAAAAAAAAAAAAGGCAGAAAAGTATTAGGCACTGGGTTTCTGTAGTTCAATTGTTCCAAAGCTCAGCAAACGCTTGGTGTTTTCGCTTTCTTATCTATGCAGTCAGTCTTTGAAATCTTCAAGTGTCTATTTGTCTTGCTCACTGTGGAGCTCAAGCAAGAGGTGCTGACTCTGTCATTCACAGAAGTCTGAGAGTAACTGGCTCACAGGGCACTGGCCTTACGTCGTTTAGTGGGTACTCTGGGAGTAAAGGATAGCAGCTCCTGCCCTTCTTTATTCTCCTGGTTGTTCTTGAGGTTGGTGAGGATGACGTTCTAGCAGTGTTACCTTCTAAAGCATGGAGACTAAGTGCATTCTGCACACTGCCCTGGCACTCTCTCAAGTAGATTTCAACATGTTTGGCTAGAGAATAGCAAGGGAAATCATTACCTGCCAGGCGCATGTAAGAGCCAGCATTTTGATCTACAAATAGTTCAGTTATCATTATTTAACAATCATGGTCAGTACCAACAAATTAAAACCAAGCCTGCAAGTCAAATTATTTATTAGGCAAAAGCTCATCTTCGTATTAGAGGAGTGTTTTCAACACACATTCTGCAGTCCAGTATGAACAGCCCCTGCTATACTACACTCGAAGTCATTAGACATTTTAAGTATATCTGAAAGGAGATCTAGGGGTTTAGTAAATTATGAGTCTGAAGGTACAATGAGATTTGACTGGTCTGACATAATTCTATCAGTTAAGCTGAGTTCAGGGAGCAATTACTTTCTTCTTACTAGCAAGTTGCTAAGGTCAAGTTGAGGTATTTTCGTAAATACCAAGTAAGTGAGTCCAGAATAAACTCTGAATGAAGCTCACGGGAAAGTGTCACCTGGGGAGCTGTTTGCAGGATCAGCAAACAGCTCTGCTCAGACAAACTGGCTAGAGCAGAGATAGAGAGGAATGGGGGGTCCTGAGGAAGTGTTCCCTGCTGCTGAGCATGCCCAGAGACAAGAGGGACACTGCACAGGAAACCTCTTCCATCCCTTCCTCATTGATTTCCTGTCATCCTTTCATCACATGACTTGCATAGTTTAGTGTTTCAAAGTCAGACATAGATTGTTTTCACTATTCTAGGAGCTTCAAGTCTGAAATCAAGGTATAGGAAGGCCTGCATGCCCATGAAGTCTAGAAAAGAGCATCTCTTCGCCTTTAGTTAGAATCTAGTGGCAGCCAGCCTTTCCAGAGTGGGGCTGCATTGCTTCACTGTCTTTGTACAGCCGTCCGCTCTGTAAGTACGTTGTCTCCCTTTCTGTGTCTCAGGAGGACACTGTCTTTGGATTTAGGGCCCATTTGAATTCTTCACAACGATCTCATTTCAGGACTCTTGCTTCTATCTTCAAAGACTCTCTTTTTTCCAGAGAAAGACATACAAACAGTAAATATCTGTTTTTATCTCACCCATTTAGTTCTAGCTCCTTATGGCAGCCCTAGCAAGCTCATGCCTGGGTCAATACTCAGATTTAAGCACGTGTTTAGAGCAGATACTCAGAGCAGGCGATCACTAATAACAGTTAGCTGCACTTTGTTTTATTGGACAACTATATAAGTACCACCACTCACAGGCGATGCTATGTAATTTGTCATTCCTCATTGAGCACTATTTGAAATCTTTTTGAATGGCATGCCTGCCACTGAGCTAAGGTTAGTGTTTTAAGACAAATAAAGACCAACACGCAAATATCACTTCCATCTAAATGAGAACACTTCAGCAAATCCATAGGCTGCTGTCAACATCGCCACCGAAGACACTGTTTTCTGCTGTCCCATTGCACTGAAAAGAATGAGCTATGAGATCCATGGAGTTAACCAAGCACAGCCAGATGACATGGCAAACCCAGTCTCTCTGTCTTTGGAAAGTCTGCCATAGTGACATAAAGTCCATGGAGTAATCGCCGACAGTATTGGAAATAGAAAAGGAGTTTAAATTTCATCCTAAGTGACTTCTCACAATGTTGGTTCCCTCAGGGATTCAGAAGGGTTAATTAGATGGGTTTCATTATTGCAAATATCTCTCCGTGAAGCTGTGATTTTCTCAGGGAAATGCATGTGCGCTTAGGGTCTTGATTCTGGAAATTAGAGATTACTTGGGAGCAGTGCTCTGACTGCTTCAAAGAAGCAGAAGGAAAGCTATCAGTTCCTGCCCCTATCTGACCAGGAGCAAGAGTCACGGGAGAAGGCTGGGCCACGGCTCTGTTACATAGAGTTCACCACACAGAGGAATAACAAAATTTTTGTATTTGGTTTTTGTATTTATTTTTTCCACATAAAGGGCATTTTGCTGGGTTTTGAGTTTATGACACAACAGAGTATTATTTACCAAGATGACACCATCTGTATGACAGGAATGGATAAAAGGTTTTCAGTATATTGAAAGCAGGACTAGGACCCCCCCTCCCACATGATGTATACATACATGCTGTGAATTTTGTTCATTGGGAAGTCAAATAAATGTGGAATGCACATTTACCAGATAAAACCTGCTCTTGGAAACTGGGAAATAGGGATCCTGAAATTAGACTCCTCCCTCATCCTCCAGGTGATCCTTCTTTAGCTCTGTGAATATTGTACAGAGTGGAGGTATTCAGTGTGTGTGTGCATGTGTGTGGAGAGGCCCACGTGCCTCAGCACCGTTGTAGAGAGAAAACTCTGGTATTCTTGCTTTCTGTGTGGTCTACTCTTTTACCTGGTTAACTCCCAGTTTTTCTAGGGTCCCTGTGTGGGTTTCATTGTTTAGGAATGGTTTGTAACTCCCCACAGAAGGCATCCTTTGTGGTCCTCTTCACCACCCCAAACCCAGGCATCCTTCTAGTACAGCAAAGTGTCTGCTCACCTCAATGGTCTCTCAGGCATGGGATGGAGGAATCAACTAACCTCCCAGAATTGGAACTGTTTTGTATTCCCAACCACTGTACGAAGTCACACATTGTTCAGTCTCTATGTCTATTTAGACGGCAATAAACCACAAGTCCAGGAAACAAGTCAAGTCACCCAAGATAGTTTATAAGACTGAAGCATAACTCAATTCTCCAAGTGATGGTAGTTGCCTTCCAGTGTTTAAGTGGTCATGAGTGTTAGTCTAAAGTTAACATCATGCTGTGTGCTGTGTCTTGTCTTGTCTTCTCTTCACTTGTGTGTGTATGTGTATGTGTATGTGTGTGTGTGTGCTCGTGTGCATGAGCATGTATGTATGTGTATGTATGGTGGCATCTATGTAGGCACATGTGTATGTGTGCAGGGTGGGGATGTACAAGAAAAGGTATAGAAGCCTGAGGTTAAGGTTGGACTTATCCTCATTAATCTTTCACCTTATCCATTGATTCAGGCCCTCTCAATAAATCATAGAGCTCACCAACATGGAAAGTTTCTCTAGCCAGCTTGCCTGAGGAATCCCTTGCCTCTTCTCTACAGGTGAATTACAGCTGAGCCTCCATGCTCCACCCAGCATTTCCTGGGCTCTGGGGATCTAAACTCCAGTCCCTTTTGCTTGTGCTGAAGGTGCTTTAACCACTGAGACATGTAGTAGTATGCTACTATGTGGCTCAACAAAACAAAACAGAAAACAACAAGGAGGCATATTCATAGGTGCAAACCCTGCCAGACCTCAGCAGAGGGAACCACTATTGTGGCCAGTGCCATACTGGACAGTGGAACCTTGAGCGTCTCATCTCAGGGGTTTTTATTGACACCTAAGTTCCTTAGGTGCTTCTACTGATAGTACACGCAGATTATGAGCAATCAAACATCTTTTACATAAAGCCAATACCTGCAGATAATACAAATGCCGAGGCCTAAGCAGCCCTTTTCCCAACAATGCACAAAAATATTTTAAACATAACTGAAAACAAACTTCTGCATCAGAGACATCCTCAGCCCATATGCCACAGGATTTTTTCCAAAAAAAATTCCTGCATACATGTATTTGTTGGTATACTTTGTGTTGCTTATGAAACTAGTGGGGACTACACAGTGAACTAGAACATTATCCTGTGGTCAGTCTTCCCCAGCTCAGCCCTCTTAGTATTGCTCCCATGTTGTCTGAGAATCAAGTCCATATTTGTAGGGAGTCAGACAGGGAATGTGCTCTGTCAGGTGATCTGGCTGTATGACACAGGTTAAATGGATTTCCCAGTTGTTATTTTCAGTTTTATGTGGACATAATGTATGCCTCTTTTAAACTCAAGGAGGACTTTTGTGGAAATATGCAATTTGCTGGTCTCCAAGCTCTAGTAGCGTTAGTCTGTCTGAGATGCTCACCCTTGGTGCTACAGTCATTAGCTTGGTAGTGAGGACTATCCTACGCATGCCCGGCCTCTATTGCCAGTGGTGCACTTGCATATACCATTTGTGTAAAAAATTATTTCTAGACATTGTTAAATGTGTCCTGAGAGAATCAAACTGCCTCCTATTAAGAACAGGTGATCCTGAGAGTCAGCGGTGGGACCAGGTAATTCTGGAAAGGTGGTAGGCAATTCACTTTATGAAAGTCATGGAGCTATAGTGTCCTGGTGTCTATTCTGTCCTCCTCTGATTGGCTCAGTAACCTCATAAGCTCTGGGTACTTCATGCCTTATAGGTTTTTGGAAGCTTTGATATGGCTAGAGGGGAGACAGGAGATATGATTTGGTGTAACTGACACAATACAAATTGATTGTCAAATTCCTCCTTACTTGTCTACAGAATGCAACCACGGGAGCATGTACAAAGAGTAAAATAACTTTCTAAGCATGCACTGGAATAGACACTATGTTAACTTGTCTGCAGAGTGCAACCACAGGAACATGTACACAAGGAAAATCAGTGCATAAATATGCACTGGAACAGATGCTATGCAGAAAAATTAGTGTGTAAGCATGCAGTACAACAGATGCTATGATAACTCTGAACCCTGAACTCTGAGAAATGAAAATGTGTGACTTATCACTTGCATTGTGATAATTCTCGAATGGTTCCTCCTCTGAGACATCCGCAAGGCTCAAGCTATTTGCTCATGCATCTTGCCTTGCACTGTAGGTGTGTGTGTGCGTGTGTGGGGTCCCTCATCTGCAAGGCTTCTTGGAGCTCCTTCAAGTTTAAACACTTTCTACTCCACAGCTACATAATTCTGTCTCTTGGCGCACAGGATACCCTTCAGTAAATAACCGGATTTCATAGCAATTTTATAAATCAAACATAAAACTTGCCTTTTCCTTAAGATTAATATGGTGAATATACCGTATCATTTATATCTCTCTGTTGTCATTCCATTTAAATAATAAAATTGTAAGCTACAATCAATTTGCCATAGCAAGAAAAATATCCTGTGTCTCCTGTGGCATCATAGATGGCCACTAACAAACCATAAAGGAGGCGTTTTGAGCACCAGGTTCCTAGCCGGGCCCAACAATGCTTAGTGGAAAAGTCAGGGAAATTGAATAATGTGCTTCTTCTCTAAACATACTCCTACAAGTAGTTTTTAAAAATGGTCTGGGCTATAGAATTGTTTTTTACTTTGCAGCCCTGGAATTTTGAGTGTGTACTCTCTTTCCCCGGGCCTACAGACTCACACATGACGAACCAAGAGATCATGAACACTTTCCAACCAGAAACTCACTCCAGAGTGTCTACCATGATGGAACCTGAGAGAAAGCAGACAGAAACCTTAAGCTGTCTCAGAGGATTCCATTTCTTGTATCTCCACAATGCTCTTGTTTAAGATTTCCCTCTACTTCTACAGACAAGACCTTTATATATAACCTGGGAGGAGAGACACCCATAGAAAGTGCATAATATATTTGAAAACACCCGTGTTTTGTTCTTTTACGACTATAACTAAAATTAATACAAAATAAGTTACAACAAGACCTCTGTTGCCTTAAAACTCACTTCTCAGGGCCAGGGGTTTAGCTCAGTGATAGGGTGCTTGCCTAGTTAGTCCAAGGTTCAGGATCTGGTCACTGGCTCTGGAAAGAAACCTTCACATTTCTCCAGTAAATGGTTAAACATATAAATGGACAATGGCCAGACTTCGAAGCAAAACAGAGATTCGACCCACTGTCTGCAGCCATCTGACCAGGGAACCAGAGTCTTATCTATAATAAATGACCTTGGGAGCTGTTCTATTAAAAATCATTCTTGCAGGAAATCAGAATGCTATCTCTAGGCACCGTTCAGAGCGTCTATTAATAACTGGCTGCAAATGACCAAGTGACTGAGGGCTTCTCTAATTTTTGTGTTTGATTCCAATTTAGAACTGAAAAAAGAGCCCAATATATGCTCTTCAGCACTCACACAGAACACCCTGCTCTCTCATCTCTCCTTGCATCCCAGATCCCAGTACACAAAGACCCCCCTCCAAACACACACACACACACACACACACACAAATAGCTACTGTGCCTCTGCTCTTAGGTGCCTAGCAGGTACAAATGATGGTAGCTGGCTTCCCTGTTATAGTAAGTTCAGTGTAACCTTTGCCTTTCTTCAGCAGAAGTTTGCACCATATTGATGTATGCATTCTTCTGTAAGCTGCCCTAAGTGTCTAGTGGGTTCCTCCTCACAAGTCTCCAAAAGACTCCCTATTAAATACTATTGCCATCTCTAGAATGGAATATTTTTGCTAAATGAGCAGACTGCCAGTTGGTGCCCTGGGAGGACAGAACATGAAGAGATACAAGGGCTACTGAACTTGACAAGAATCTTGGATAAGGGGTGGAAAATCAGCATGGAACTTGACCAAGGTAGAGAGCACAAGAGAAACGGAGATCCAGTGTGGCTCCCTGGTTGGTTTTACAGATCTTGGTAGGAATGGCAGGTGAGTCGGCGATAGTTTTTGCTTTCACTGACAAGAACTTGAGCCACGTCATAAGTCATTGCTCAGTCTCATGCATTTGTAATATCTCCTGGTATATCTATAGCTCTTAGAGGTCAGGGATAGAAAAATACAGACATTGGCCACTGCTGAGTAAGTGTGTACAAGTGTGTGGCCATGTTCCTCAAAGGACTGGGATACAACTGTAATCTTCTGAGAGTTAGGTCATTTCATACTTTTCCAAGTATTTTTAAGCTATAGATCAGGCAGTGCCTGTTCTCCATGAATATAAAGCAGGAATGACAATTATTTTTCCTCTACACAAATATTCATGGACAGTCCGAAATTTTGTTGCTTTGGACTCATTCACATGACAAATACTAGCCATGTGCTCAGAGCTTGTCTGACAAAGTAGCTAAGTCTCAGCTTTAAAATGCAACTTACAGACTTTAGTTGTTGCTTTTCATTTCTATGTAACGTAACTTGGTGCATTAAAATGTTATTTATTCTTAGAATGTGCGTGTATACATGTCCATAGATTTCAGAGGGCAACTATGAAATTGGTTCTCTCTTTCCATTTTTATGTGGGTTCTAGGAATCAAACTCAGGTCCCCCAGGGCTTGTGTGGGAAGCACCCTCTGAATCATCTTGCTGGCTCAAAGCTATGCATTTAATAAGCATTGTTATCTCGTCATGCCTTTCTTACATGAACGCCCATAGTACTTTTGAAACATGCATCAGTGATATGAACATGTAAGGTAGATTTTAAATGGGTTAACAACCTTTTCACAGGGGTCGCCTAAGGCCATCTGCATACCAGTTGTTTACATCATGATGTACTTCATGACAGTAGAAAATTACAGTTATGAAGTAGCAACAAAAATGATTTTATGATTGAGGGGGTCACCACAACAGGAGGAACTGTATTAAAGGGTTGCAGCATTTTGAGAACCACTGCCTTAGGCTTTCCTCCCAACATTTTGGGTTTCCTTGCTTTCTCTAAAGCCTCCCTCCCTGCTGTGTGGCTGAAGGTATAAGCCAGCTTAAATGGCAGGGCTCTTTTCTTTTCACCTCCATTCTCCTCCTCCAGGCAGCTGCTGAGGTTTCATCCTTTGCCTGTGCTTGGGTTTTTCTCTTAAACTCTAAAAATATTGTCCTTGTGCTTTCGAGTCCTTTTCCTAAGATCTTTTATTAATGAGACTAAAAGCCCCAAAGAGGACCCCGATTTCCCCCTTATCACCAACTTCGCCTCCTTACTGGCCCTCCACACACAGCTTCACAATGAATCTTCATGCAAGTCTGATTCTCCTCATTAACATTACTTAATTATCCTCATTAGCATCACTTGCTATTCCAAGAGATTCTGACCCAGGCAAATAGCTTGATTGTTAATACAGAAAGTTGTGGAAAGACCCGTCAATGCTTTAACTGAAAGTATCAAAGGATAAGCTTGTACCCTAAGACTTTGAATCCTTGCTTTTACCAATCCTGAATTCTGGCCAGCCCCAGCCCTGAAAGGCCTGCCTTGTAAAGCAGCCTTCAGATTCTCAAAACCTCCCCTATAGTATAGTGCATAACGAATTCAGCTTTTTATTAGCAAAAGCCCTAGCAACACTAAAGGTCCAGTTTCCGCTCTGTCACATAAGGGCTTGCCCAAAATCTGGCAAGACCTGCTTCCCTTCTTTACTCTCTAAGCTTGATAAAGGAGTGGGAAAAAAGAAAAAAACCAGAGAACACGGGGTTAAGAATCTAGAAGCCGAAGGGAAGGCTTCCTAAGAGCTTCTGCCAAGACCCTGAATGAACTCTAAGAATGGCATAAGGATAAACCTTAGAAGCAGTCTCCTCTGGGTTTTCTTTATAGGTCTTTCTTTATAGAGCTTTCTGAAAATAAAACTAATATAAAATCCCCTCTTGGGGGCTTTGAGTCAAGAAAGAGTCTGCCACTTAGTACCAGGGTGAGAAACTGTACCTATACCACCACTGAGTTCTTCCAAGCCCACTTGTTACCTGATGAAGCCCCATCTCCCTCTTTCCCTGTGAAGCTGGCATGTAAACCTATCCCCCAATTGTTCAGTGACTTACTTATTACTGACATGTCTGAGACTAAGGCTTGTCTCTTTTCCTGATAACCTGATATTGTTTTCAGTCCACCTCTCTTTCCTTCCTCCTCCACTACCAGGACCTGAGTGGAGGCATGAAAGTTTTCTGCAAAGCTTCTGAAGTTTGGGGCTGGGTGTCCTAAGCTGGCTGTACCTGGTCACGAACTGCTTAATGTAGTCTGAGCTGCATGGTCGCTGCGCCTGGCAGTACTGTGCTAAGTGGTTTTAGACAAAGAAAACGCCTGTGGTGTGAAGCATGGGGCGGACTGATATCAGCCTGTACTCGAGATTGCTATGGGAAAGGAAGAACCCCAGCAGAGACTGCCCAGGTTTTGGGATCATACAAGATTGGCTCACGTGTTGCTTTCTATGTGTTTAGAAGAGGGAAAGTCAACCTGTAGTACCTCTCTTGGTTTCAGTTGGCCTCTAGCCTGCAGAAAGAGGTCTGTTTCATGGTCACAGCAGATACGATAGTGAAGGTTCTCACATACGCTCACTCATGAATTCAGATTCTCCTACACAACTGTAACAAACTAGGACCCTGGATCACGGAGGAGTGGTGTACATGTTGTCTGCCACCAGTACTTTACTGTATGCTTGAATTAAAATGAGGTGTTTGAGCAATAGTTTTTACTTCTGAGAACAAACACTTCACATTTCTATACGGCTTAGCAATCTTTCCTCTGAATTAGGAATCGAAGTAGATAATGGGCATTGAATCACAACACCTAGCCTGCTCTCTTAAATGTAGCAATCACTCAGTTAATGTTCACTGACTGAATTAATATAATTACTAACAAGAAAATAATAAAAATGAGAAATAGAGCAGATAAAGTTAAACGAACCTTAGAAACATTTAAATCTTATTCTTGTATGCAACAATGAAACAGTTGTTACTCTAATTGGTTAAGTATTTTTAAACTCACAGGTTTGTTGCATAATCTTAATGGTACTTGGCTCAGGTTTCCTCTCTCTAAGGCAGCAGCTTTCAACCTTCCTAATGCTTTTTAATAATGATCTTTTAATACAGCTCCCCATGTTGTGGTGACCCACAACAATAAAAGTATTTTTGTTGCTACTTCAAAACTGTAATTTTGTTACTGTTATGAATTGTGCTGTAAATATTGGCATACACATGGTCTTAGGTGACCCCTGTGAAAGGGTCATTTGACGCCAAAGGGGTTGGGACCCACAGGTTAGAACTGCTACTCTAAAGTTTTAAAAACCTTTGTAAGCAATAAGTTAGGGCCCAAAAGATAGTAGTCTCACAAGAGAGAAAAGAGCAGCATCCTTCAGAGGAGGAAGGCTGATCTGGTAAGGCTCATATCCCAGCACCTGATGTTTAACCTGGACTACACTCAGTGTCACTTGTGAGGCTCCCAACAGACAGATGCCCAGGGCCATTGAAAGAGACTCAGGCTCAGCAGCTCTGCGGTCAGACCAGGGCGCATACCACTTTAGGTGGTTCTGAAGGCACTGACTTCATGCTGAACGATTTCCACTAATCACAGAATACAGAATATTGACTGTCCTGTGCTATACTGCAGTGATGTCTCTTTATCTCTGAATCTATAACTTTGGACGCTCTATGACTCAAACGATAGAAAATCATGTGTCCTTACCAACAGCTTTCCTTCAGCTAAGAGTGACATCCTGAGCTGTCTTGACCAGGACTGAACCTTTGTTGAACAGTAACAACGACATGAGAGGAAGTGGTCTGAAGATGACTGCATATTAGAGTTTCTTGAGTAGATCATCAGTACTGCAGCGTTGAGTCGTAGTCATAAACAAACATGTAAAAGGTCTCTTGGGAATTTGAAGGCAGAACCAACATGATTTCCTATTCTGTGTGAGTCATATACATCTCTGAAAATAGCTTTGGACAAAATCATATAAAAATTCCTGTGGCATAAATAAGTAAACACACACACACACACACACACACACACACACACACACACACACATTAAAAAAAGCATTCACTCATAGCCAACAAAAATTCAAAAGAAGTAGTAGGGCCCTTAATTTGTGGGAAAAAATATCACAGAAATGTTATTTAATATATATGTGTGTGTATATATATAATATATATATATACACACACACACACATGCACACACACATACATATATCATGCATACATATACATATTATCTAGAAAGTGTTGATTGAACCTTACCTAAAATCAGAAACAATGTTTCCTTTTCCTGGAAAATAAAGGGCCCTTGACTACAAAGTGCCTCCCATGATCCCCATCAGTTAGATTTATCCCTCGCAGAAGCATCTGCCTCACCACAGGTTATTCTCACTTCTGAATGTTTGTCGAAGTCTCCCGCCAAGCCTCACACTCAGCTGAGAAACAGGAGCTTATTCACGACTAGAGCATCCGATGGAGACCGTGGAGGAGACAGGGTACCCTCTCTGCACTGGCAGAGATACCAGCAAAGATGCACTATGATTTTGTATTCATTATAATATACTCAGTGGATAAATAACCCCGCATTTCATATATAGGTTCCAAACGTAATCTCTGCTGCATGGAAAACCGACTAAGACAGAATGACTGAGCCACCTGTCCTCTCTAGGTGTATTCATCAAGTCCCCAAAAGTAATAGGATGAAGGGCAACTGCTCACACATACATGACAGATGAAAATTTCACTAGTAAAACGTGACCATCCAGAATAACGAGCAGAGGGAAGTAAATGATAACCAACGAGTGAGTGCAGGCTGGTGACGACAGACACAGACTTCCCAGCCCTGGGGGCTGACTGGCTTTTCCAGGGCTGGTTAACAATCTGAGTCATGTATGTTGCACCCATGAGCTCACGGTTAAGTATTATAATGTATTAGGATGATGACTTTCAAAATACTTCTCAGTATAACCTTACAGGTCACCTTGAAATTATGTGAACACATGTAGGCTGAGACTTTTCATGGGGGAAACGACACTACATCTTTTTATGTAAAAGTAAAAAAGAAATAGAAAAATTTTAAGAAACTCATTTTTGGTTAATGAGCCGGTGGCTAGGCATTCTATTTGTTTATTCATTTTTTATTTTTAACTATTATAGTTTACGTATACAGGAAGTTTGCATGCATGTATGTCCACACCGTGGGTGTGCCCGATGCCTGTGGAGGACAGAAGAGGTCATCAGATCCCCTGGAGCTGGAGTTACAGAGGACTGTGAGAAACCATGTACACGTTAGCAAGCTATCTCGGTCATCTGGAAGAGCAGTCAGCGCCCTTAGCCACTGGGCCATCTTCTAGTCCCCTAGGCATTTTATTTTAAGCTGAAGCTTCCTTGAGATTTTTTTTCCAGTACTCAGAGAACTAACTTGATTAAGTTCTGTCTTTTAAATTTACCAAGGAGACATAAGTACCACTGTCCTGAGCTACAAATTCATATTCTCAGCTTCCTTTCGGCTGCTTCCCTTTCATGTCTGTATTTCAAACTTCCAGCTCAGAATTGAAGCCCTGCTTCTACTGAGCCCACTTCTCCACTGTCATTTCCCTATTGACAGCATTTTGCTCTCCATCCATCAGCATGTCTTGCTGGGTCCACCTTAGAAACTCTTTTCCTGGCTGCTCTGCTAGAGCTCTTGACCAGGGCAGCATGATCTCCTTCCTGACTGCTGTCAAGCTTTCTTGATTACTCCTTCCCTACAGCCTAGAATCCAATCAGAATCCAGAAAACGCTCTCATGTTGATCCAGGCTTGGTCTATTTGGTCAGGTCCCTCCCTAGGTGTGACACACAGCATCAGTGACCAGTCATAACACACACCCCTGTTTTTGCTAAGAGCAGGCTGTCTCCTACACTATGGACTTTGCACTTGATGCTCCCATTTCCACAGATCTTGAAGATGTTTCTGTGATTAGCTCTTACCCAAGAGTCCTTTCCTGAATACCACATTGAATACCCCTTTTCCTTTTCACTCTGTGGCCCTTTATCCTGTTTTATCATATCAATATCAGGAAGTGAATACTGTTTGCTTGCTTTGGAGTCTGAAACAGCACACTATGGCTTCATGAAGCAGAACACATGATGCTAAACTGGGACTGACACACAGAAGGCACCAACAAATGTTGTTCAAATGAATAAATAAATAAATCCCATTTCTTGGGAGTTAACAGATAAGGAGAAAGTGACATGACACTAAACTCACTCTTCTTATTACAGGATTATGACAATTACGTTAAACAGTCTCATTAGACTTTTATGGCCTAAGAGCCAGACTATGGCACTTGCTGTCGGGAAGTCGTTCTTCTTTATATCTAACTGGTCTCCAGAAAGTTTTAAATGTTGCACTCATTCTCCAATAATGACTCTCTCTGTGTAGATAAGAAATGATGATCTAGCATAAAACTTGTCTTTGTAGACTTTTAAAATGTAACTTAAATCTCACCCCGTGGTCCTCAGACCACTCAGGGGCTGTTTTTCTCTATAGTATGTTCCCTATGGAGATCAGAGGCACAAAAAGACACGCAAGGAAATGACTTGGGAAAACCAGGGCATGTCTCTGAAGGGCACTTCTCAAAGTTGTCCTTGGGCTGTGGAAACAACTTTGGAGTCATAGCTATAGTCTGTTGGGTCCAGGTGTTCTAGGGCAGTGCTTTGTAAATGGAGTTTATAGGCCCTGAGGTCCCACATAGTTTGTCTGGAGGACATGGGAGGGTCAGTCTCCCTATGCACTGTTACCAGAAAGACCACTGGCTAGAAAACACACATATGCATTCTTTATGATTTTCCTTTTAATTCTTTACAAGAACAGACCTGCTCTCTCTCTCTCAGGTTCATTCACATCCTGTGGGATGAAACTAAGGTACCACAAAATGGCCCAAATCTGGGCTGCAATGGAAGCACATGTAAGGATGGGTCAGCAATTTTTTCTAACAGAACTTTCCAGTTCCTTAACTTCAACATCATCAAAGGGAGACTAAATCAAATTGTCTATTAATAGGTAATTGAAAATAGATTTTGATGATAGACTCTAATGGGACTTTTGAAATGAAAAGCACAAGAAGTTCAAAGACTAACGTGTCACAGTGACAGTGAAGGGCTTTGCTGACCCTTAACCTTAGACACGTGAAGCAGCTTCCTAGATTTAAGTCTATAAATCAAAACAACAATGAAAACAGACAGACACCAAACTCTGTTCATTCATGCAACAAGAAGTATTCCATTCTGAATATAGAAATTGATTGAGGGAAAATAGCTCATCCATCTAAGGAATGCATTTTCAATACAATTTTACTTTTATATTTAAATTTTTAATTAAGATTTATGACATATGTACTGTTTTGATGAACTATATTCTGCTAATAGCTACAGTAATAGATAAAGTAATAACAATTAAGACATTGATTGCCTAAAGTCTAATACCATGAGGAATATCCAAGATTAAATTTTAATTTGATTTTTTTATAGAAAGAACGATCAATAAAAGGCTTTGAAACACAAAATACATGAATTGACAAAATTTGGAGAGGGGGATGTGTGAGAGGGGCCCATTTTCAAGGAAGTGAACGGAATGGTATGGAATTAATAAACTTAATTCCATTAAGGAAGACTATTTGCATACTGTTAAAGATGATGATAGCAAAAGCTAAAGCACTGGGATACAGATTTTCTTAGGTATATTTATAAAGTTTAATCATGCCTCGCAGCAGATGGTCAACAGAAAACAAACAGTGGTATTTTGAAGGCTTTTGTCACATGACACTTTCTCTAGACATTTTTCTTCTGTACCTTATAGGTCTTTTGCTTGTATATTATGGTTTCTGATTTTGTATTTTTATGAGATTTCTACTTGCAAATGTGTGTGTCTCTGCATCTATACGTATTTCTTGTGCTTTTTCTTTGGCTATTTTTTTCTGTTTTGTATTATTATTCTTGTTTTTATTTTATTTTAGTATTATTATCTACATGCCTGCTTGTTTTCTAATGAGAGAAAGAAAGAAAAATTGTGGATTTGAGTGGGTGAGTTTGAGTTTGATCAAAGTATATTGTATAAAAAGTCCATTTTCAATGGAAAATAAAAGTCAGTTTTACTTTTAAAATACCATATAGGAAACTATATACTTCAAAATAACTAAAACGAAAATGAAAAGTGTGTGTGTTTTGATAAACAAATATAGAAATGTCTTCTAGAAAGTTAATAAGCAATATATAAATCCACCACAAACACCTGGTCTAATCTTATAACTGATTTATGACCATCATTTACCAATAAAGTGACCTGCGCCTCTTCCTTCCCTGGAGGTCAGGCCACACTGGCTGAGAACTGAACCTTCTCCCAAGAAGATTACCCAGGTGTGAGGAGAGACCAAACACTTAAACACTTTCAGAACTGGAGGAACTAGGTAGGGTAGCATTTGGGGAGGGAGAGAAATATACATTTATAGGAATTTGCAGGACAAGAGCAGGGTACACTCTCTCAATTTCTTTCATTTTGATTTATATTTTTTATTATTTAAAACAATTTTTAAATTTAAATATACTTTGATCATATCCTTCTCTTACCCCATAGGTTAGAAAGATCTAACCTATCTTTCCTCCAATCTAAGATCCCTCATTTGAGCCGAGTGAGAATGCTATTTTCAGCACTTGCTTGAGCCCTCTCCTTTGTATGCTTAGAAAGAATGAATCTCACGTCTTTAGAATTGGAAAGGAACTGACAGTAGACTAAAATCTAGTGACTTGGATCGCAGAGGGGAAACAAGTAACAAATGCAGACTGTGAAGCCTCTGGGGATCCAGGCAAACAGCTAATCCCACTCTGCTGCTGAGAAGGGGAGGTAGGAGGTAAGAGACAGGTCACTAGAGGAGTGTTGTCCTGATACAGAGGTGCATTCCCAGTTCTTCCCTTCCTCAATCTTCTGTCTTTGTGCGCCTTACAGCAAGGTTGTCTTTAACTGTGCATTTGTTCTACCGCTGGGCTGGGTCTAGCCACCAATGTCAGCTCCATAAAACCCTCTCTGTCTTACAAAAGGAAATCAAATAAAATACCCTCTCCTAAAACTTTAGCAGGTGGATTAAGGAAAGTCATGATTTTAGCAAATACTCAGGTCTAGATCCATTTTAATCACATTCTTCCTGTGTGGACTGACTCGTTATGTCAGTGCCATGTTCATTTGGTTCACCTAAGGCGGGGAGCTAGTACCTCAGAGTAAGCAGCGGCAGTTGGCACAGTTGCTATCTCTGGTCCCTGTTCTGCCCTCCTGTTGGAACAGAGTCCATGAATGAAGCTGTGTAAAGAGAATTTTTGAGAACTTGTGAGATTAACTCCAAGGAAACAAGGCAAAAGTCTTCAAATCTCTGTTTCTCCATAACATGGGGTGTTCTTGGAATGTGCTTTCTTGCTCCTCCCAGGTGTATAAATAGGAATGGGTTTACTTCAGATTACCCAGCACCTTAAAACGATGTTTCCAGACACTAGTTGTCCTTCCAACTGTCTATAGCCTAAATTCATGTTGTTGGGGAGTTTATTTCTAGTTATGTTTATGTATCTTTTAAGTAATTGTTTTGTGCCTTGTTGGGGGAAGGGCTGCCTAAGCCTTGACAGTTTGTATTATCTGCAGGTGTTGGCTTTATGTAAACCAGTGATTAAGGTGATTGCTCATGATCTGCGCCTGGTCGCTGGCTGCTCTCTGGCAGAGCCATTGGGGATCACAGAGTTCTCCATGTGAAGAGCAACGGTGCTGTGGAAGAATTCTTGTAGTCTGTCTCCCACAGTCTCAGACAACAAGCAGAGAACACTCCCCCTGGGTCTTGAGTTCCCTCACCATAAAAGTGACATAGCTCTGTTGCTAAAGGATTGTGGGATGAGACTAAGCTACAGGTTTCCTTCATTATGCAAACAGGCCTTTGAATGAGAGGGTGGAGTTTCTGTAATACCTGAGGAGCTTCTGTATCAATAAAAACACCAGAGATCAGCCAAGGGGTGTTCTGCTGTCTAGCATGGTGCTGGCCATGACAGATGGTTTTCTCTGCTGAGGTCTGGCAGGGTTTGCATCTATGACAGTGTTTCTTTGTCTTCTTTATGGACCAACACAATAGCTCTTGGCTACATCATGCCCTTGTGACTGTATACAGCTTGAACTCAAGTGAACTTGGCTCATCTGATTGCCTAACCCTCAGAATACCCTCAGAATATAACCTGTCTGACGCTCTGAATAAAGATGGCTACTGAATGAGATTTTAGTCTGCCTCGTTTTTAGGCTCTATTCTCCCACATTCATGCCATCGAATAGAGCGGTAACATGCTTCAAAGTATCTCTTTGCTTCCTAAACCCCAAAACCCTTCACTCCATGGATCCTATCAGTGCCGGAAGCCATGCAGGAAAATGGCCAGCAGGGTAGCTGGAAAGGCTGCCTAAAGCCAACATGAGGGGAAAAACAAAACAAAACAAACAAACAAAAAAGATAACCCAAAGCTCTCTTCCCTCTGTGTTTGACCTTTTGCGCTGTGTTGCTGTAGATGACACCTATGTACTGAAGGTAGACTTGCGTGGTGCGTTAATGGAGGACACTGACTAGTGTAGGATCCAGGCTCACATTTTCTCACTCACTACTGTCCACTTGGGAGAAACAAGTCACAGGCTTGCAGTATGGAATATTTATCCAGAGGAGCCCCCCTTGTAATTCACTTTTTTATTTTAACCTAATTCTAGTCCTATGCTTCATAGAAAATACTTCCTTTGCTTTTGCCATGAAGATGATTAGGAACAATATACTTCATCCTTTATTAAGTAATACCCTAGCCAATATTCATTGTCTCTTTTCCTTGTTTCCAATCTCCCATCTCTTCTTCCCCAGTCTGAGTGACCATGAATATCAGCCAGAAAGAAATACAGTTACAAAGTTTTTTTTTGTGGGGGGGCTAAGGGTGGGAGTAAATGAGCTGTCGTAGAATGTAACAAACACCACTGAACTCTGGAATATCCACCTACGAACTTCAATTCAGGCAACAGATTTACTTTTTGGATTTCCCTAACTTTTTGTTGTTAACTTCAGTAGCTTAGAAATTGCCACTAAGGCAAAGGTTTGACCTTCAAGAGAATCACTTGGCTCCTCCTAGAGTCTAAGGCAGTGTCCACACTGAAGCCCAGACAAGTCTTTCTCAGGACATACGTGTCCAGTCAGGCTATGGGAAGGAAACAAGATAGAGGAGAGTAAAAACAAAACAAAGCAACAACAAAAAACAAGAAGCAAAACCCTATTTTAAAGATTCAAATAGTCCTCAAAACACACACTTCCCTGCATCTCCTGTATACAGAAAGAGTACATATAAAAACCATTTTGGCATGACACAGGAGCAGCAAAGAGTAATCAACACTTGGTCATCCACATTTGTAGGTTTTCACACGTGTTGGTTCAATAACTGAAGACTGAAAATACTTTTTAGAAAGCTCACATCTGTATCGAGCAGATATGTGTGCGTCACCACTGCTTAAGCAGCATTTATTAATATAGAACATTAATTATGACAAGTCATCTAGGGAAGCTCTTAAGTGCACAAGGAAGATGCAAATACTAAGCCACTTTGTGGAGAGACTGTCCCTGTGACCTTGCCATCCCTGACACTGCTGTCAGCCTTACACCCATGTTCAGTATTTCCAGCAGCTCTTTTAGCCCATCCCTTGATTCAACTGGTCTTTGAACGTCAGACGTTTCATTAAGTGGAAAGATAAATCAGAATCATTTGCTAAACTAGAGAGAATCGTGGTATCTTCACGTGTTATAGGTGTTCTCAGAGATTATATTAAAAAAAGGGACTAACGTTTTCTTGATATTCCTATCTTACACACACAGACACACACACACACACACACACACACACACACACAGGAAACAAATTAAACTCTAGGTATATTCTGATTAGTAGCAATGTTGGCTGGAGGCAATGTTGGTTAATGGTTCAATTAAAAATAATTATCCTTTATAAACAATACTATAGAGGAGGAAGTTTGGATAAGTTGGAGTTCTCACGGGGGTGGGGTGGGGGAGAGATTGTGAAAGAGCAGCACCTGTAATTATCTTTGAAGATGGGCAGGGGTGGGATGGAGAAGAGGTGAAGGAGCAATCAGAGTCAAAGAAATACTTGAAGTGTGGAAATGTTACTTAGGACCAGAAATGTAGGTGATGCTCTTGTCTAGAAGGCTGCAGCTCAGCTTTACTACTGAGAGGGTAATAGGAGGAAGGGAAAGGAAATTATTAGGAAGACAAAGGACAGAAAGCTGGTGCCTGGCAGGGCTGTGGAGTGTATGGAAATCTCTGGATCCTTTAGGTAGCCCTCTTTCAATCCCAGCTGAAGGTTAGATGCTGATCATCTTCTTGGAATGTGTGACTTCAGTGACAACTGAATCTAATGGAAACTGTGACTAGACAGGATTTAAATAAAGCAGAGTTATCACTTAACTATGCATCAGATTAACCCAGGCCCCCCCAGAAGAAATGGGGTATTCTTTATTGAAGGGGTTATTTAATGCAGTCTTTTGCATTCTTTTAACACAAAATACCTGCCATACCATAATCAGACAGGTGGAAACTAAAGAAGACGAGACCACAGTTTAAGAAGAAAGAGTCAGTACAAACAAATCCACGATCAACCAGGTGTTGGATGACAAAGGACTTTATGTGGGACATGTGTGAAGCTTCTACAGGGGGAAGATGGAGAATGTGAGAAAAGTAGACAGGATCAGCAGATAATTGAGAAATTTTCTTAGTGTGAAGTGGACATTGCAGAATCAGAAAACATCTCAGAAATGAGGCATTTATTTAAGGGTTTGCAGAAGATTGACAGTGGTACCTAAAGGGACAACAAACAGAAAGGCAGAGACGTGAGATCTATCCAAACTAAATGACAATATGAAAGAGGAATGGAATGTCTGAAACAGAGTAAGATTTATGTGATGAATATGTAGCTGGAATCCCAGAAAGAAATTTGGAAAGAGACAAAATGCTAATGTAAATACAACAAGTTACCTTAAACTAGGCAGCATAAAACAGAGACATTCAAGGTAACAGCAGCAATAACAAATGACATCGTTAAAAGTATGAACTTGTCAGAGAATAACATATAAAAGAGAAATGTAGAACAAAAGTCAATGCAATATTATCTTTAAAGGACTCAAAGCTAGGGTGGGAGGTGGAGGCAACATTCCAGAGTTCACAAAGCAGATATATTCCAAATGGCAAATCAATCAACCAATCAATCGATTGATCAATCAATCAAAAAATGCCCAAGGGAACAAATCTTCAAAGACTCTCACTATAGGGAGGACTGAAGGACTTCATTTAGGTAGAGGAGACTTGTTCCAGATGTGGGTGAATTATATAGGGTAGGTAGGGTGAAGAGACCAGATAAAAAAGAGAAGTGAAGTTTTAGATGTACTCTATAGACAAAGAAGAAAGGAGACAGGAGGGGAAGCGCTGGATTTAGTCTCCTGGAACAAGAAAGCAGGAAAGGGACAGAAGAGAAGGAGGGTGGGACCTAGACATTGTGTGCCTTAGAAATGAAGATTAGGAATCTATCAAATGCTACCAGACAGTTAGCCCAATTTTTTTTTTTAAAGTAAAATTAAAAAAGTAGTGCTCTGGATAAGACTATTTCTCCTGCTCTCAGCATTCCTTAGTTGCCTGTAGTTCTTTGTGGTAGAGGCCTCCTGAGCCCCACCCAACCACATTAGCATGTCTACTGGTGTCCTTGTTCAGCTCATGTTTATGCAACTACGCTGGTGAGACCTTATGGGGATGGCTCTGACCTCAAAAATTTAAATAATTTTGTAAAATGTGCTTATTGCACTAAGACTCAACAGGGAGACTCTTAAGGGAGAAACTGATTTGCTGTAGATGGGTCATTTTATGTCATTACACTAGGGAACTGGAATCCCTCCCAACTAAAGCCCTCTACAGGTGTCAGGGTGGCAACACTGATGAGGGAAGCCTGTATGCAGGAAGGCATGGAGGGATAGAGAAGTGACTCCCATAGATCAAAGGATGTGGTCTGGAACTGAAAAGAGATGCACAGGGAGGAAGGGAGGAGAACTCAAGAAACACTGGGAGTAGTAGCAAGAAAAAATGGATTTCTGGATTTACCCCATGGAGTGGTGGAAAAAGTAGAAAAGAACTCAGCATTCCAATGCATTCTTCAGTGGGAAAATGGCAGCAAACAGAGCACCAGGAATTTGAAGAGTGAACTTGATGGTGACTGCAAGTCAAAACTATTGGGTTTCTAACATTTAAAAGTAATAAGGTCATTTTTTAAATGGCCTGACTCACACAGGCATCAGGTACATTTGTCTGTGAACTTAATTAAAAACTGAATGCCACTCCTTCCCATTCCACGGCTATAACTTTTCTTTCTGACAAGCAAATTAAACTGTTCAAGTCTCAAGGTGAGGACCTCTGGGGTTTTTATCTTCTGGTCTGTCTGGAGCACAGGAGACCCTCTGATGTTGGAGTTGCAACATTACTCATCCTACTTAAAATCAGCACATCACGTGGTAGCATCTGTCCACTTCCTCCTATGCCATTCTATCCCGAGCCCTTACGAAATGAAAACACCGATGACATTGTCAGTGGCTCAGAGGATATACACGTGTCAGGAAACAAGTCTTGTTTTTTTTTTTTTTTTTTTTTTAAATCTTTTCATTGTTATACTCTTCAAAGTTATTAGTTTTACCTGATACTAATTCAAGGAATAATATATAAAATCGAATAAGTAATTTTATTACAAATAAAAGACAGGCATTCTTATTACACAGTAAATGAATCATGAACTTCCTAGGTGTGAGTGATGAAACACTTCGGTAGTGGTTTCAATGAAAATGTCCCCCGCCCAGGCTCATAGGGAGTGGCACTATTAGGAGATGTGCTCTTTTTGCAGTAGGTGTGGCCTTGTGAAAAGCAGCGTGTCACTGAGGATGTGCTTTAAAGTTTCAAATGCTCAAGTCAGGCCCAGAATCTCACTTGCTTTTCCTACTGCCTTCCAATCCAGATATAGAACTCTCTGGTCCTTCTCCCGTACTACGTCTGCCTGTGTGCACCATGCTTCCCGACATGAAGGTAATGGACTAAACTTCTGAAACTGTACGCCAGACCCAGTTAAATGTTTTCCTTTACAAGAGTTGCTGTGGTCATCCTAAGACACCTTCTGAACATCAAAGGTCTGTGAATGAGTTTTCAGGAAAGTTCAGGAGGGGCTCCTGGGGGCTGACCCAGCTAGTGCTTTGCCATGCCTGTTACTAATTGTTACAAATTATTACTAATCCTGTCTAGCAACATGAACGTAATAAAACATTTTTTCTTGACACATTGGATTTAGAATCAAAATCTGCTCTTGCCATGGAAGCCATTTCATAGTGTTACAGTAAAGAACGGAATTTACCTCTAAGTAGATTCTAGGTGGAAACACACCATTGTCTCCTCTTCTAAGAGTTAAGTTGAGCAGGTCAGTCACCCAACTCATCATTCCTCTGGAAGGCAGGTCCTCTTCAAGCCATGATAAAGACACAGGAAGAACACTTACCCACCTAATGTCCTTTTCCTTCTCAAAATTCCCACAATTAATGCTGTCAATTACAGAGCCACTGGCTATGAGGTTCTTCTGGGTCTGTTTTAACATTCCCTTTTTCTTTTCTTCTGTCTCTTCCTTTTGGATACTAGTTAGTGCCTAAGTATGTTTTCCTTGGCACTTTGGGCTTACTCTTTTTCTAATGCTCCCCTACCTACCACTTGGCTGTTTGTCTATCATGTGGCTGACCTCTGTGATGGCTTAACTCAAACAGCATGGCCTTTTCTCTTTCTCTTCTCCATCTCCTCTTCCCAGACAGCTGCCCAGACTTACAGCTTGGCACCTTGCTGCTCTTTGAAAGTCTACTAAAATTGTCCTCAAGTTTCCCTTTGGGTTTGTTCTTAAAATCCTGTATTATCATGGCTAAGATAACTACAAAAAGTGAACCCTTATTTTTCTGTAGTAATAGAACTCAGGCTACATGGATGACCACAGGAGTGCATTTTCTCACCTGCTTGGTCATTCCTCAAGATCCAGCAGGGTAAATAACAATTATAAGCTATCATGGCTAAAAGAATACTCACTTAAAAATCTTAAAGTCTTTATACAATATTACTTTTAGTTTTAGTGAGTAAAACTTTCTCTCCATATGATTATGACTTGTGTGTACATGGCAGGAGGCGGTGGGAGGGATGACAAGGGGAAAAGGTGAGAGTTCAAGCTTCAAAGGGAAGGAAGGCAATTTAAACATCTTATCCTCCTAAAGTCCTCCCTTTTACTCTTCAGTTCTCAAGATTTGATGGGATGTTTGCAGAGAGCCACTTCATTTCTTACAGATCCTCCTCTCTAAGCATTTTCTTCAAATTGTTTGGCTAGGCATTAAATGAATGCCTAGTCAACATGAAGTCCTGCCCCATTTCTCTCTCTCCTCTTCTCTGAAGTCTTTAGGCTGAATTGGAATCAACTGGAAATTTCTCATTTTTGCCTTTTGCCTACATGAAAGGTTTCCCAGAGATGAACCATTAAAGTCCCATCTAATAAAATAATTTTTGACTTTTTGATTTATTTGTAACCAACCTTCCAAGGAATTCTTATCTGCCAGACCCAGCCACCAACATTTCCCAATAGGTGTCCAAACTTAATTAGCAAAGAACTCATCGCTTCACAGAAAAGAGAAGCAGCCTTTGGGAGACTGGGTTCTGTGGGTCAGGGCATAAACAACCCATCTGAAAGTGTGAACTTCTGGCCGAAGCTCAGAGCTTCCCTTCTGCCTGGATCAGGCTTGTGAGACCAAATTACTAAAGTGAGACAGCAGAGGGTGTTCTCATAAATCACCCTGTCTGGGAAATCAGGCTTCTCCTTAAAATACTAATTGAAATTACACGTGTTTTAATTAAAACAACATCTGCCCTGGGCTGAAGAGCATGTTTTAAGATGCAGAGAAGGTAAGTTTCTAAAATTTCCTCAGATCTACTTAATAAAGTGAAGATGCATTTCCAGAATTAAAGAAATGGAACACTGTCTCCCTGGAGAGTCCTGAGGTTTTCAGAACTGCTAGACTTTCCCTGGACACAGATGAAATTCATCAGGGTCAAGTGCACAGAAGAAGAAGGTGCTGATGGTGTCATATGATGGATAGTGTTTGGGAGATCTGCTTCCCAAAATGGAGTTAATATAGCCTAGGAGTCTTAACTACACCTGAGCTATTGGCATGGGATTGGAAAATAACATGCATGTATTCATCTGTTTTAACTGATAAAGTCTTATAGAGCTCCCCGTTTTTCAGCTCTGCCAGGAGACATGTTGCAACATAATATTCCAAACATGAATGGTAGTGTCTAGGATGTTTCTCAATCTTAAACTATTGAATTTACATAGAGTTTTCAAAATGACTTCAATTTGTTACAGATGGAGTGACAAAGGTGCATCTCTCTGCTTAGTCCTCACAGAACGTGAACTTGTGATTTCAGATTTAGGTAAGACTGTATTGACATACATTCATTGATACATATATCCAGTGTAAATGACAGAAAGTATCTCCAGGTCCAGAATTCCATAGGTGCCATTACTCATCAAGAACTCAGTTACGGGATGAGTAAATGAAACAGGAAAATTACCAAGCTATGCATCACTCAGGACAGCATTGACACAATGGAGATCCCTTGCTCTTCGCCCTCTTAACTGCTAAGAGACAGTACAATGTCTCATTAAATTAAGATCTGCTGTAGGAAAAGAAGGACTTGTAATGCTATGGATAACATTCCTACTTCCTTCATCCACTCATTCATTTTGGTTAAATATGGAACATTCTGTGTCATTATTTAAATATCTCCAGCAAAGTCTATGCAGCCTTTAGAGTGGCCAAAATAAAAAATCTTTTTTAACGTAAACATTTAAAATAAATTGGAATAAGAAAAGAAAGTTAGGAAAGAGTATTCTTCCCCTTCCCACTGAACTCCCATAACAAAAGAAAGGAGTGATTTAGAACCTTCATGGGTGAAAAGATTGTAGTGGATTTACTGCTTAGTGAGCAAGTGACTCACAGGTAAAAACAGCCCTTGTTTCATTCCAGATCTCATTACTGTGTAGAAGTATGAGCTGCATATTGCCTGATAACATGGAGACACCATGTTCCGTTTGTGTCCATCTTTTAGGGACACATGCTAGGTCAGCTCCTTGCTGACCTCAGGGAATGCTGGGTCTACTTCTTGCCTCCTTTGGTGTTAGGAGAAGCAGGGAGGCAATGCCCAGAGAGAAACCCAACTAGCTGAGAAAGTAACGAAGTGAAGAATGGCTCGTATAATATGAACATACATTAGGACCAGCCAAAGAAGAGTTATGGTCTTTTGGCTCATAATAGTGGGATAGACCAAGTTACCCTGTGGTAACACTAGTGGGTGGGGAAAGTCTTGCAAGTCACAAGAAGTGAGACAAAGGAGTCCTGGCTCATGGAGTGATGGATAGGCTCTTCTCTTCAGCTCAGGGTGATGCAAAAGAGAGTTAGAAGGATGCTGACAGCATTCCAGTCCTGGCCTGCCTACCAGAGATGTGGCCAAGAACCACCAACAAGGGAGGCCAAGGGAGGTATTCCATGGGCTCTGTCAATACACTTTGGAGATGCAGAGACCTTGCCAATGCAGAGGTTTTGGCAGTGACTGAGTCACACATAGAAAGTGTTATTTCCCACCCAATCTCAAATCTCTTCTAAATCAGCAACAGAATGAGTCTGCTTAGAATCCCAGATTTGATAGAGCATCTGCACCATCTCCCTGTGTTCCTGAGCTCTGTGGAAAGAGGCTGAAGAAGTCAATTCCCTCATTCATTCCTCTTCTCATTGTGATACTGTAATCCCTCTCTTGATATGTTCTTCATAATAAGTAACATGTTATTTCACTGAACTCATTCAGCAAATATATTCTGAGTGCCTATTATGGGCATAGAAAAGCTCCAGGCATTATGGAACATCAAAATAAAAAGGACTCAGGGATGAGCCCTGATAGATTATTCATCAAGTGGTCAGCTTTAAACACATACACACATGAGCAACATTAACTGGACTCAGTAGGTGTGTGCATACACACGCAGCAGTAATAATAGTTAAATAAGAAGGGGTCAATAATTTGAGAGGGATTAGGAGAGGGGCATGGGAGGAGATAAAGGGAGAGGGGAAAGGGCAGGTATGATATAAAGACAATACTTATGTATGAAATTCTTGAAATGAAATTTAAATTTAAAAATAATAAATGAATGAACGAATGAATAAATGAATGAATAAATACAACTTTAACCATAACTGGATCCCTTCCTGCTTCGGGGAAGGGCACAGCATAAGTTTTAAAATCATACAATGGGAAGCTAAGGTAAAAAGACTTTTCAACCATTTTCTACCCACAGGCTTTAAGTTAAGGAAGCAGTTTTTATCAGGAAAGGACACCTGACTTGGGCTTCAAATGACATGGGAGGTCAGTAGGTAAAAGTTCACACATGCCTTGGGGCTTCTGTTCTGTCTGGTTTTGTCTATTAGTGAAGTGTATCTATATGTCGGGGGGAGGTGGGTGGAGGGGTGGAGAGGAGAGCAGGCCTCCACTGGGAACTGTCCAATTACTGAAACGGGAAGCGATGTGGTATGATATGCCCTGTCCACTGAAGCTAATTATTACTATTCTTTTTTTAAACAACCTTCAATACATAGGATAATCAACATTTCTGAAGTTTCAAAGAATGTATGTATATTATTTGAGATCTATCTACAGCACACTTATCATCAGTTTGCAGAGAAGTACACATAACCATGGAAACAGTCCAATGGAAAGATGAGGAGAGCAGAGGCAGCTATGTGCTTGAGTGTGCTACTATTCGCTTCTCAGTAGATACAACAGGGTAGTGTTGCTCACTCAACAGCGTCCTGATAATCGAGTCCTCTGAAGATGATCTATCTCTCAAGTGAAAGTGTGCTGCCTGCCCACACTCACATCAATTAAGAGAATAGTTCAAGAGAACTGTAATTTAAACAGAGACTTCAGAACCAGTAATGGTAAAAACCGGATTCCCTCTGAAATTCTAAGTGCTTGCATAAATCTAGAACAGTTAAGGAGAAAATGAACTGACTTTTTGGTTGTTCATGAACAAAAGAAATTCTTTTCTTTGGTTGATATTTTCTTTGTTTACTTAATTTTTTGAGATAGAATTTAAGATTATAGTTGACAGGAAAAATCCAGCTCAGTCATCTATTCAGAAAATATTTATCAAGTTAGGGGTCACATACAGTTGCAGGCACATGGAATGCATCAGAGAATAAGACGAGGCATCTGTTCCTTGTTAGCTCATATCCCAGTGGAGGGGGAAGAAACAAGACCAGTAAGTAATGTTACATACTGTGATCCTCATCATGTTGGGGTTATATCACAACAAGTCACTATAAGTTGAGAATACTGTAAGCCAATGCATGTAATACACCCAACTTACTGAACACTGTATGTTAGCAACACAGCAAACTGCAGAATACGAGTTCCTTCCCCCATGATTCTTAGGTTGATTTGGAATTGTCACTTAATGACACTGGCCAGTATTGAAAAAGCTTATGGAATGACAAATCATCAACATGTGATTAAAAAGAAAATTCAAAATTCAAAGCAATTTCTCCCGAGTGCATATTATTGTCATATTATCCTAAAGTTGAAAGGTTATAAGTGGAAACATTTTAAATAGAGATCATCTTTATTTAAAATCTATCAGGAAAGGAGGTAGGGTATGTTGATGGATGGTGTGTAGCAAAATTTCTCTTGGGAAAGTGGCATTTGCTGAGATGAGGGCAGGGTGTGCTGACACCTGTAGAAAGGTGTCATGAACCAAGATGATGTCACCAAAACTTTCAGAGAGAGCTGACAGAAAAGATAAGATGTAACACTTCTCTATCATTTTTTATCCCTCTTGGCTCAAAGTCATTGTTTCTTTTTTTCAATGTATAAAGGGCTATATACAATTTCTTTACACAAATAATCACTTTGATACAATATCTAGAATCAACTAGTTGACAGGATTAATATGTGCTTTCTCCTAAACAGAATCTAACATTTTGCTAAATTCTACTCCTTTCATTCACAAGAAGTTACTGCTTTCATAAAGCCCGTAGCTTTAGTATTTTCAGCTCTGTTTCTGAATGAGTGCCTCCATTTCCTACTCAATGACATCTGATAGTAAAGGCTTAATGGGAAATGTGGAGTTTCAAGTGCTCCATGCTCAGATCTACCAATGGATAACTAGCTCCAGAGAAAGAAGAGATGCCCAGGAGCCAGATGGTCAATCGATAATTCACTATTTTGTTATATATTAATCCACCAAAAGAAATAAAACATGCAAGCGCACAATACCTAATACTTAGCATTCAGGTAGTAGACTGATTAGCTATTGATTTTTTTCTCTATGTTATAGAGAAGTGATGAGGCTTTTATTGGAAGCCCTAGCGCTGGTCCTGTCTGAAATAACTATTTAGGGAAAAGAAAAGTGTATATGGAGAGGGTTCTCTGACCTTTTGAGCTAATAGCTTAGTTTAAATATACAAAGCACACCGAATCTGCAAATACTAAAATTAAACTAAGTACAAATATGAAATTTGCAAGTTTACTGTCTTCTTTATTGTAAGGTTAATGAGTGAGTGCACATAGGAGACACTGACCTAAAGTCTGGTTTTATTATGAGTAAATAAATGGCTGAAATTCTGCAAATCCTTTGGTTCTGAGTGGAGAATCTGGTGTACATTGATAAATGTCAGGGGAAAGGCACCTGGTTCCTGGATCACTGGGCGTTTATTCAGCACATCATGCCTGGTTGTTCACCTGTCCAGGAATAGAGTTTTACCCACTTTTGCACTCATATCTTGCTTCTCCAAATTCACCAGATGGTACAGTAAGCTGCACCTTGGCTCCAGCTCCCTGCATCTCCCTGCTGCTCAGAATCCAGATGCCACTTACTGATAACTGTCACCTACTGCTCAGAATCCAGATTCCATCTACTGATAACTGTCGCCTGCTGCAATGCTCTCAGGCTTTAGACTGTAAAGTGTTCAGGAGTCATATAGGAAGTCCAGGAGGAACTCTGCCATCTCCTCAACTCCCGTGCCACCATTGTGACAGTCTTTAGGGGAGTTTGTGTCATTTCCTTGCAAGTCTCTGTGGATTCATTATTTTCTAGGCATCAACCAGCCTTTGGCCTATGCCTTCCTACTTACTGAGAAAGGCACAAGAAGGCCTCTCTGACTTAGGATCTCACTACTTCCTCTGTTAGACAAACGAGGTCTCTTAAAGGCTCAAAACTTGCTCCCAGTTCCCATTCCAATGTGCAGAGGCTTCATGTGCAGAGCCTGCCCCTTCAGCTTGCATTCTCGTTCTTGTCAATGTCTGAAAAACCACCTTCCTTTAGGCATTTACAGAAAGGTTTCCTTACCAACCACTCCCAAATTAACTCCTCATTTAAAATCATAGCCTTAAAGTCGAAAAGCTGCATACAGGAGAATGAAAGTGAAGTTTCATCTCAGGCAATATATAAAACTAAGGTCAAAATATATTACATAGTTTAATATGAAATTATATAACCTTTTAAAGAAAATATATAGGGGAAAGCTACACAATAATGGCCCGGGCATTAATTTTTATAGATCTGATCTCAAAAGCTCAAGATAACTCAAAACACACATGTGGGACTGTATCAAACTAAAAAAGTTCTGCTGAAGGTGTGAATGATTGACGGTACTAGAAGATCACCTGTGTGTTGAGAGAAACATTTTAAAGCCCAAACCCGACAAGGGATAATGCCAAAGCACTCACAAAACCAAACTCGCTAGCAAGAAAACAGCTCATTCTAAAAACGAGTGACGTCTATGACTACACGTGTCACAAAAGAAGACATACAGACGACCAAGAGATATTTGAGAAAATACTCAACATTACTAATCATTATGGAAGTGCAAACTAAACTACAATGAGACACTACCTCACACCTGTAACAATATCTTTTTATAAATGAAGATAGGTGTAGAGAAGAAGGAATCTTTGTGTATTGATTGATGGTGGGATTGGAAACTAGTATTATACATTTTGGAAAATACTATGGAAGTTAAATTAAAAAACTGAAAATAGAATTACCATATGATCCAGTAATACAATTTCTGGGTACATATCTAAAACTTGTGTTCGTCAGTGGCTGAATACATAAAGAAAGTGGGCATCCGATAGATTGTTCCTCAGACTTACACTAGAAGGAAATGAAGGCATTTGTGACAATATGGATGGAGCTGGAGGGCTTGGCTAGGGAAATATAAACAGAATATAAAGGGAATGGACTCAAAAGCAAGAACAAGATACTACTACTGGAGGCTGCAGGCTGAGAAAGATAGGATGATACTGGTCAAAGGATACAATTAAAAATATTTTTAGATAGTTTTTATCTTTAACTACAGGGTAATATTTCAAAATGTTCTATTACAAATAAATATTGATGTCAGCATGGTGGTGCAGGTCTATGCTCCTAGCACTGGGGAGGCTGAGAACAGATTTTACAACTGTGAAGCCAGCCTCAGCTATTCACCCTATTCAAGACAGCATCATCTATATGTGGAGACCCTGACAACGTTTTTGAAGTACTATGTTAACTGTAACTTGATTTGACTACTCTACATTGTGTGTATGTATCAATTCCACTTTGTGCTCCAATTATACACTTACAATTTTTAATGTATAATAAAAACAACTCATAACTATTCTAAAAATCAAAGACACAAGACACAAAAGCTCACATTACACATTTCTATATATAGGGATGTCCAGAGCAGGGGAGTCCATTGTCAGGTAGCAGCTTGGTAGTGGCCACAATTGAAGGAGGAAAGGCTGCTTAATGGATGGGGGATGGGGGATGGGGGACGGGGGACGGGGGACGGGGGATGGGGGATGGGGGTGGGGGATGGGAGATGGGGGATGAGGGATGAGGGATGGGGGATGTCTAGTTAAGGGGTATAGGTTTCTTTTGGGATGAAGAAAATGTTTTGGAACCAAGAAGTGGCAATTATATGACATTGCAAAAACACCTAATGACATGGAATTGCATACTTTAAAACGACTATGTTATATAAATTTAAACACAACTGAAAAAAGACTGCAAGCTCACCATTAAAAGCCAGCTTCACCACTCCCATCAAGAACACTTCTAGCCAACAAGTGATTCATTTACTTGTTTTGGCTATTGTGTATCTACTTCTGAGTGTCCCAAGGTTTCCTGTCTGTTTCTTTCATTGGTATAAATCTCTATACCTCAAATAGGCCTTGAACTAAAAGGCAATAAAGAGACTTTTGTAGAAGAGACACATGCACATTTGACCTCTTAATGCCTCTTTCATATTTCTTAGAGGACATGATTTTATTTTAAGTAGGATAAAAATAAACAAATAATACAGGAATAGATAACTAAATATATATAAATGCATAAAAATAGAGAGTGGGTGAAATGAGCAAGCACCCCATCAGACTTCCTAATTTCACCACATTTGAAGCAAACAGCCCAGTAGAGCTTCAGAACATTGGACACCAGGATTAAACATGAAGCACAGGGTTCGTTTTCCATTTGCAAGGATTAGAAACCATATTTTCCTTTAAATTCTAAAGGACGAACCAGCACATTGATCAAAGCAGGAGAGCTGGAAAATACAAAGCCCCTAATAAACACACTGTTTCCACACATATGCTCTGTGGAGGGACGGAGCCACACACCTGTGCAAAAGACTGGGACACTGAGTTAGAGAACATACCGATGAGTTCCTTATTTCTGACATCCAGTGCCATGTTCCGGAGTGCCGTGGCCACTGCGCACACTACACGGTCGTTGTCTATTCGGAGGAGCTCCACAAGAATGGGCAGGCCTTTCTCTTTCCGGACAGCGGCTCGGATATATACAGACCACTGCCAAAAGAGGGAAGGCAAAGGAGATCAGGAACAGAGGTGAGAAGCCCTATAAAGCCAATAGCTCTGAGGGTTGTCAGACGGCTGTTTGCAGGAGCCAAAAAGGTTGAATTGCCATGACCTAGCTGCAGAACGGGCTGAACGCGTTAGACATGCATTGGAAGGTGTTTGCTTCTCCCCTTTGAACATACAATAACGGTTCCAGGGTTGTTCCATGGACCACAGTTCCTTTCTCTTGCAACTGTGTCTTCAGCCACTTATAGGATGTGCACACGTGATACTGAGGGATGTGGAGGCTTGGGTGGGCAGAGCTGACCACTGATATTAGAGAAATAAAAACGAACCACCAAAATGCAGAAAGTGGCATGGGTTGGATGTGGGTGACTTTGTAAAGAGCTCCAAGGTGGGCCATAGAGATCAACTGCCATGCATGCAAAGGAATAGGCCTTTTGTTGAGTAATAGAGAAGGAATAAGTAGAAAAAAAAGAACATAGGACTGGGAAAGGGAAAACATGACATTGAGAAGCAAGAGTAAAAGTAATAACTTACTGTTTTTAAAAAAAAAAGAACATTAAGGTAAAAATGTATTATTTCCAGGGCTATCATTCAATGTTGTATTTTTAAGGACATAATTTGTTTTGTTTGGGGTTGGTGCCTTTATGGAACATAGTTGATACTTCATGTTAAATGAAGAGGTATTGTTGGGCAGATAAAGCCCTCAGATTCAAAGCCATTTCACAAAATGCAGGTAGCCTGAGCTTTGCAGATGTGTGTGAATGTTTTATATTGTTCCATAGTGTTCCAGAGACAACTGTGAGAAAAACTGACTGTGATGGTTTGATTGGCTGTAATTCCATTTATGATCTGGAAAAAATACATTCAGGAAAGAGGATTCAGATTCTGAGGGGACCAGTCCTTCCCCACCCATCCCCCACCAGGCCCACTCCAGCCCCCCAATCCCCCAAAGGGACAGGCACCCCAGAGCTGGCTCTCACCTGTGGCAGGCAGGGAGCCCCCTCTGGCAGTGAACGTAGGGCATACGCCATGCCTGCCACATCCTCAGCCCAGCCCTGCATGAAATATGAGATTAAAAAAACAAACAACTTCATCCCATCCTACGTTAGAAGTCACATTCACATTGTTCTTATCACCACCATCCAATAACGCGCGCTTCTCTTCTGGTCTCTTTGTGCCTGAGGAGTAGGCAGACAGATAAAACTCACTGGGGCTTCACTCAGCGGCAGAACTATTGGACAGCCCCACTTTCAGAAGCAAAGGAAACAGTGTTCAGGAGATCATTGACAGTGGAGAAACACCAGGGTTTGGAAGTCACTAAGCAAGTTTTTGTTGCATGGTTCTTATACCATTCCCAGAGAGGAAGTGCTCCTCCAGACATCAAGTGCCCACTTGCATGCATGTGTTTGTCCCAGACAAAGAAACAAGAAATATGGCCTTCTCTAGATACAATGCTTCCTCTGAGTATGTAGCACCCAACCAGGAAATGACTGGAAGCCTAAGCTTATGCAGCCACTATGGCTGGCTTCTTCTGTAAAACTAAGGAGAGAACTTAGAATGGAGAGAATGGGATTCCAAGTTTGGATTAACACAGAGGAATTAAGAGGTGAACATGAATAATAAATAATTCTGGGATACTTTTGTCCTGAAAGACCATTGCAAACAATTCCTGGCATCCTAAGCCTTAAAAATGGCTCCCTTTCCACTACCTATTCTTCCAGGTTTATGCAGGTGAGGACTCTTCCAATTCCCCAAACTGCAGGGAAGTCAGCATTATCTCTTGATCAATAAGGACATTTAAATATAAAATGTTAAATGACCTCGTCACAAGCAATACCCTTATCTTTGAATCCGCTTCTCCTTAGACTGAAGATATCATGCTCTTTTTCTTTGTTGCCATCTCACTCCTTCTGACCATTTCACCTTCTATGATCAGTCTTCAAACAATGGTTTATCCTTGACCTCCATCCTTCCGCACAGAAGTGCACTGCCATATCTGAAATGTCCCTAAATGGGACAGCTATGATAGTCCTGGAAGGTCTAGTCCTACAGTCCCTTCCCCTATGATGGATGGAAAAACGGTCTGGTGAGTAGAGAATGACAGTAGTCCTTTTAACTCTGATGGGAACTTGAAAGGAAACCAAACAAAACTGAACCAAAAAATGTTGATGTAGGCTTCCAATTCATATGAGTTCCAGATATGTATTTTGTGATATGGAAAGTGACATCCAGGCAATGGATTTGATACTCAGGTAATTCAAGAGCAGAACTTTCTTTTGTTTTTGGAGCATTTTGCTTTCTGCAGCTTTTTTATGTGTGTTTTGTGTGTGTGTGTGTGGGGGGGTGTTTCTCAGCACCACAGCTTATTGCCTGCCATCTATGTTATATTCAAAAGGTGCTGCAAATTTGCATGAGTTTTTCTTGACTTTCCAAGACAGGAGGTTCTAATGCTCTTACGGCTTGCAGTCCTAGGAGCGGACTGGAAATGTGAATGTTACCCAGGAAGAAGTTAAAAGAACAGAAGACATGATGTAGACAAACATGTTTGGAAGTTTTAGAATGCTTCACAGGTATAAGTAGTATAGAATCACAAGGAGGCTCACATAGTTTTCCAGAAGAGAACTGAGCTGCGTCTCCTTAAGCCCAGTGGGGCCTTGAAAGGTGAATGTGTTGCCAAAAGCTTTAATCAGAAAGTACAGCATGGGCGTCATTAAAGTAACAGTAGACAATAGAGAAAGGTGAACATAACATCCTGATTGGGGTAAAGAACCTGACTGAAGCCTGATGTTTTGCCAACAGATTGAGGGTGGTATGCACTGAGCAGGGCAGCAGGGAGGGGAGGGACCAGCCAGGTGTGACAAGGATGCCACTGAGAAGGTCGACCCATGATCAAGACACAATGCTCAGTATTGCCAAAGGGCGATAAGAAAGAGGAAAAAGAAGAGAAGCAAGAACAGGGAATAGAAGAAAGAGGCAGGGAGAACGTGAGGATCAGGCCCAAAAGAACAGTATGGATGCTAGATTCAAATTGTTCCTGATATGGTAATTTCTCAATGATGGCTCAGGAGGGCAAGATCCCTCAAAGCAATCTAGGTAACATCTAACAAAGCACTTGCCAGGAAACATTGTAACATCTTTGTATGTTTGAACTCATTTAATCCTCATCCTGATTCTGTGAAGTAGGTACCATTAGTAGTTCTATTTTACAGGGGAGACAAGGGAGTTGCAGCATGATGCAGCCTGGAAATACTGTGAGAGTAGTCTTGGAGTCACATGTTGAGGATGACAGAATAGCTTTTATCCTGTGAGAACTGCTTCCGGCCACTACGCTCTGGCCTTTACAGTTGTTAGATCAGGAGAAAAGAAATTCTCCCTTCCATCTTGCCTGAGCTTTTGTATATTTGGGGATCCACATGCTATAGTAGCTAGCAATCCTTTAAATAAACAGACTGCTTGTAATAGTCTGCCAAAAGTAATTTTGAATCATGGACTTCTACTTTCCAAGTCATTGACTTTTATACTGAGGTTTTCAGCAGTAATGCTGGGAATGTGCCACCACCTCCTTCACTTCCTTCTTGTAAAAGTGACCTCACAGCCACTCCTGAACCTTGGCATACTCTCATCACACCATTAACAATGGACTTCTGAACTTTTACTTATGTTTTTATTATAGAGTAGAGGAGAGGCCAAATAACATTCATCTCTTTCCTTAATTGTCTTCAGCTTCTGGTCCACAGTGGAGGACTAAAGAGTGTTTAATTGATGAAATAGACTGTCAGGTTGATTTTCAGCACCAAGTGCTTATTATTTAAGGCAGTGCTTTGTCCACTGACAAGGTGTACGGCTTAAATATCGAACACACTGCAATCACTGATGCGGCCGGAAATTTCCAACCATTTCCAGAGAAATGCTTCTGGATCTAAGTGGTTCTGTACTCTACTGGGGGCCTCTTTCTAAGTCAAACTAATCACTTTCATTCTGTAGCCCTGTGTGTGGTGCTAGAACAACTGACTTATAAGTAGATGTTTTTTCCACGATGGGAGGATCAGAACATTGAGATTGAGAGGCTAGGACCAATACTCTGATTAATGCTACAGCAATTCAACTCAAGTTCTTAAGTCACAATTTCTCTCTGGCGTGACCACATGAGTGATTGACAATGCCTGCTCGCAGCATAGTTTATGTCTCAAAATGTGTGAGAAAGATATCTCTACAGCTGTTGTAAAGTGAAGTTGGTTGCATGTGCCTAGTAAATCCTGTGTTCCCTTAGTCTTTGCTAGGCATGCCTTTTGCTGTCCATGGTGCTGACCTGAGACTTGCTGATGACAGCAGCCCCGACCTCCCCTCAGGAGCCTTTGTTTTTCTTGCTGAATTTGAGTGATCTGATTTTGAAGTACTTTCTGTAATTTAGTCAGGTTCCTTGTGTTTGGGTTTCTCTGAGCTTCCTGGATTTGTTAGCCTATGGTTTTTACTACGTTTAGAAAAATTTCAACTCTTACTCCTGTCAATATTTTTCTATTCTCTTGATCCTTTTTGTGTCCTTTCATTTGTGGAGTCCAGTGATATGTGAACTGGGCCAGTTTAGGCTCATGGCTATAGCACTTTCTTCAAGTGTACTAATTTTTACTGTGCAATGCGTAATCTGCTATTTAATACATCTCATGTATTTTTCATTTCAAACAAGGAACTTTTAACTCAAGATGTTTTATTTGGTTTTTCAAACACATATTTTCTGTCTCTAACTTGCTGAACATACACAATGCCATCATAATTTTCTCATGTTTGCTAATTTTAACATCTATCAGTCCTGAACGGTTTTGTTTCTTCTTTTTCCCTCTCCCTCCTTCTTCTCTCTCTGTCTCTCTTTCTCCTTCTCCCTCCCTCCTTCTCTTTCTCCCTCCCCCTCCATTTCTCTCTCTCTCTCCTCCTCCTCCATCCCTCTCTTTCTCTTCCCTTCCTTCCTTCTTTCTCTGTTCCTTTCTCTCTTTATTTTCATTATGGACTACATTTCTTTTTCATTTGTTGACAGGGTGATTACCAAATGAATTCTAGTCATTCCTAAGTATAGCTTGTGTGATACTGAAAATACCTGCATTCTTATAAATGCTTTAAGGCTTGGTTCTACAGTACATTTTGAAACTGTTGATGAATTTGGATCTTGCTTATAGGTTCTATAGGAAAGGATGGAACACACTCAGTCCATGGCTAATATTCTTCACCATTAAACAAGATCTTTTTGAGTACTTTATCCAATGACACATTAATTGTGAGATTTCCCACACGACTTGGAAACATATACTATGCCCACATATACCAGTCATGCATGGCTCAGCAGCTTCTCCTCTACATGACCTGGGAAGTGCATCTGGCTCATGAAACACATAATATTTCAAATGCCACATACAACCATGTCAGCTTCAGAGGTAATCTGTGCTGATACCATGATGCTGGGTTCGTTGCCGTCGATGGATCATTTGACTTTTGCCTAGTTCTGATGTAGGCATCACAGAATTCATTTCTGAAAGTGGAGAAACTGCTGAACAGAGGTACCAGATTCACAAGGTCCAAATTTACCCTCTTCTAAGGTAAAGCAATCAATAAAAAGCAATACACAAACCAGTGGATTTTTTTTAACACTCTAAACACTGGTTAGTAACTGACAAGAGCCTTGAGAATAAGACATTAAAAAAAATCTGAGCCCTGCAGCTGAAATAAAGATAATTAGGGTTTGTGGGGCTGAAAAATCCAAAACAGGAGAGTCTATCATAGATCCTAGATATGTACAGAAAGTCCCTTCTAGCATTTATCAGAGAATTCTAAGCACTTGCCTGTGAGCAGACACCTAAGACTGGCAAAATCCACTCAAAATTAAAGAGGGAGAAAAATTTTTCTCCTTTATGGGATGGGCAGAGTATATTTCATTGGATAAAGTGTCATCAAAAAGATCTTGTTTAATGGTGAAGAATGTTGGCCACAGCTTGGCCTTCTACCCCCTATTCCTTAGCTTTGTCCTTTTGTCCTTATCGTCTCCTCTGTATACGGTCTCTCACTCCCTCCATGTGGGCAGAGCCTTCAGATAGCCTCCATGTTTATTTTGGGCCAGTTTTTTTTTAATCTACAGGCATGATGCTTATTGCTCCATTTTTAAAAAATCATCTTCTAAAACTCTTCTTTGCATTAAAAACTTATGCTATGGCTTATGCCATAAACTAGGGCAAAGATAATTTACTCTGTCTTAGATGTCAAACCAAAAGTCTTGTTTTTTTTAAATGTGTGTGTGTGTGTTAGAGTCTGCCAATATTCACTGGTTCCCTTTTATAAGACATAGCAAAGTGAGCTAAACACAGCAAAACTGAGCTAAACTCACTGTCCCTCTCAAAGGTTGTCATTTCTTCCTCTAGGGATAAGTCTCAAATTCCTTTTACATTTAACATAATTCAGTTGGACTATATAGCCAAAGAATCCGTTTCTTTCTCCTTAGATCTATGTTACTATCAAGTCACATCTTAAAATATGGTAAATATCTATTATATGCATCTTTTTATTCTATTTTATTTTTTAAAACAAATAGGCTCGTAATATTCTTAGAGAATATTCACATTTTAGTAGAGATTGACCATATGGAGCTATCTAAATGTTTAGCTTCATCGCCATTACATACATATTTCTACAAATCAAAGCCTGGATTTTCATAAATGCCAATTACAACAGGAAGGATCTACAAACAAGAGTTGAAAGAGCATTCATCCACATTTTGGAAATCTTCAAATTACTGTATCCACTCATTTTAATATTCTGGCGTAAATCAATTCACTGTCCTGTGAACAAGACAAATGCAACTAAAGTCCAGGCTGGTTCTGAGAAACATTTATCACTTTGTTTCTGCCATAATGTCATTACGTTTGTCTGATGTTCATGAACCAAGTAATGAACATTTTAAAGTTTAGAAAGTGTTTAGGGCCATTAGGAAGATCTAGTTTGCTAGTCAATTTGTCACAGCCAAAGAGTGATCACACTCTTCTCATAAAGGGAAGTTACTGTGTCAGACAAGGAGGCCCATAAAGAGCTCTCTCCATGCAAAATTCTCCAGTTTTACCTCCTCATCTCTATTTTGTTGGATCATAAAAAGTTAAGGGCTACTAAGAAATGCCACTAAATCTTGACAGTTGCTATAAAAACACATTCTTAGAGGGGTAGCTTGCAGAGGGTAGTGCTGTGTGGAAGTCTGTGTATGCCCTGTCATTGTCTTAGTGTTTGATGATTTTTAAAAAACCTGTTTGGCTGTGTGAGTATGCTGTATGTTGCTGTATACATTCATATGCCTGGGTGAAGGAGCATGCAGAGGCCACAAATCAATATCAGGCATCTTTCTCACTTGCCCTCCACCTTAGTTTTGGGAAATTTCACTGAACCCGGAGGTTATCAATCTGGCTAGACTACCTAGACAGTAGTGACCATGGATCTTCCTGTTTCCATCTCCCAGCACCTGGGATTTCAGTGGCTTTTTTTGTGGGTTCTGGAAATCTGAACTCAGGGCCTTATGCTTATGCAGCAAGTGGCTGACCTGCTGAGCCATTTCCCTTGACTAGAACTGTCTCTGTCAAGCAAGGATTTTTCTGCTCAGATTTTATATTAGACTCCCTTATTAACGTTGATTATAATAATATATCAATGTTTGGTATAATAATAATCTCTAATCTCCTCTAAGAACCATCTAGCCCCTTCCCCCTATAATGGAGTGAATAAAGTGTACAGCAGGTGGTGGGAATGTGTCTGATTCCTGAATACACATGTGGAGTCTGATGATAACAATCTCGGTATACAAGCATATTTTTAAGTGCACAGAAACATTACTCAGCAGCCCTCAGCTGTGACGGAGGACCAACCCATTGGTTTAGAATTGTTAGGGAAGAAGTATTTACAGTAAGATTGACATCCAAAAAGCTAATATTCCACTTTGCCATCTGGGATTGAAATCTTACTAAAATTCTGTTTTCTGAAATGGGCAATAACAACTAGACATCCTGATCACAGCGGGTTGCTTTGTGACAATGAGTCAGTGTTTAGAAGCTACGGAATAGAGAGTCTTGGACCGTCTCTGGTAGTTTTCTTTCTTGCACACTTATATTTACATAGTCTCTCTTTTCTCTTCGCCATTGGGATATCCACTGCATTTCTTTGTGCCTGGTTATGATGTTTTCATGTTGCATTTCCTAATTCACGTCTGTAGTCTAATTTAGACTTGAAAAGTTCAATGGTCTCTGACAGTGAGTTCGATTCTCTTAAGTCCTTCTGCCTCCTATTTATGAATCTCTACTTTATCGATAATAGAAAATTTGGTAAACAAATGTCCTCTGGACATAAAGGGAGAACTTGGCTGAACTGACATTCAGGTTCACATCTGAAAGCAGCTCAGTGTTATTGCCACAAGTCCTGGAGTGACGTCACCCTTCCTCCACTGCTTGCATTGTATCATCCAAGGTAGGAAAGGATTTGGAAATACAAAAATAGAAACATTTTTTTAAACCCTATCATTTTATCTCTCTAATTAAGTACTCAGACATGTCTCATTAGCTCTCCAAACTATCCTGACTATCCCTGTAAGTAACACAGAATATTCTACATTGCAGGCAAATTATGTGGACCCAGGTGGTGTTATTAAGCATTGCTGAGCCTAGGCATGGGTGAAACCATCACTCTCCTGTGACTCTTCTCTATCAATCAGTTTTAAATAAAAAGCAGGTCACAGTCTTGTGAGAAAGCTCAATGGATAAAGGCACTTGCTGCCAATCCTGAGAGTCCAGTTTCCATCCCTGGGACCCACATAGTGGAAGGAGAGAATAAACTCTTGCAAGTTATTATCTGTCCTCCACATATGTTCTATCACACACACAAACATACATACACACGCAGAGAGAGAGAGAGACAGAGAGAGAGAGAGAGACACACACACAGAGAGAGAGAGAGAGAGAGAGAGAGAGGAATGAGAATAACAAAGCATGTTGCTATCACAGTCAAATAATCAAAATCAAGTGAAGAGTCATAAAGTGTGACCCTCTGAGGATGGCCCGGGGAGTAAGATGTGTTATAAATGTCTTACTGATACCCAAGAGTCAAAATTGATAGCTGTGTATAGAGAAGATGTGTGGACAGCCACTGCTGGGTTAAGCGCTAATGTTTGAGAACTGCTAATCTAAGCACAAGTCTGCCAGTAGAGCACAAGGAGAAAAGCGTGTCATGGCTTCAGCTGCTCAGGCCCTCAGGGACCACAGTCCCTTCTGGTGAACAGTCAGAGGCTCAGTGAGGCCTCACAGCATGAATGAATGGCTGGCTGATGACTGGGTATAAGCTACCCTCTGGATATTTTTAACATTTTCTTTTTATTACTAGTTTTGAGCAATTTAATTACAATGTTTTTTGTATATTTTCCTTCATCTTTTTGTGCTTAGAGTATTCTAACTTCTTTGATATATAAATTTATGGCTTTTATTAAATGTGAAAAATGTTTATTCTCTGCTTTCTACCTTGTCCTCTTAATGTGGGAAATCATTACACATATCAGCCTACTTGGTACATCTATGCCTACATTGCTCTTCTTTTCTGTGTGTTTCAATTTCTGTATTTTCCTATATTGTTTTCAAGTTCACTGATTTTTCTTTGTCTTTTGCATTGTTTAGTCTGCCATTAATTTTATTCTTTGAAGTTTTAATTCAGACATTGTTTTCAGGACTCCAAAGGTTTGATTTAGGTCTTCTACATATTCCCCTGCCCTCTACCTTTTAAAACACATGAAATATAGAATTTAAGTTAAAATCTTTACATTCAAAATCTTGTACTGCCCAAGACATTTCCCACTTTTAAACTGTCATTAATAAAGATGTAAGAATTTCTCAAGGACCATGAAAATAATGATAAAAGCAGAAAAGCATACTGACAAATACAATAGTTTATTTAAAATCATATCTTAAAATGGTATATGTGATTTGCTACCATGTAAATCTTCATGTCTTAGGTCAGGTTCACCCCAGAACCCATTTTCTCATGCTTTTCTAGTTAGTGCACTGAGGAAGGGAAGCTGGAGGGGACTGGGAGTGTGTGAGTACTCCTGATCTCACAGAGGGACAATTGATTGGCCTGTTACATCTACCTTTTTTTTTGCCTCCAGTGTCCTGTTGGCTCTGCATGCAGCAGAGTGGGGCAGTCATAATGGTCTCTGTTTACAGAGAAGTCATGTGACACGCAGGAGCGCTGTAATTTGCCCAGGCTTCTCACTCTCAGAAAAGATGGGGCCAGGCTAGGTTTGAAATGTGATTTGAATTAAAGCTCCTGAGACTATGAAAGCTCAGAGAAATATAAGACCTGAGGACCAGTTCAAAGGAGGGGCTTCCATTATCATTGCCTTCCTTGCTATGATGCAACGTGCTGGGCTTGTGATGAGTGTGACTCTTCTTTTAAAACTTTTCTAGATTGAACACGTCTAGATTGAAATCAGAAGCAACTTTCCTCGAAGCCAAACACAACCTGAGTTCTTTAAACACTGGAGATGCCTCATGGGTGGGAGCGAAAGGATCAGTTTTGTTCATCCCTGAGGACTTCATGAGAAGAGGTAAGCTTTACCACCCATCAGCAGCCTCCAGAGAAGTCATTAGGGCTGAGCCCAGAGAGCCAGGATGTCATGGGTGAGCAAAAAGGAAGTGCAAAAGCTCAGGCTGCAGCAACAGAAAAGGAGGATGAGAAGAGACTGACAAGACGGACACTGGCAAGTATGAGCAGAAGTGTGCAACTGCGCGGTGACCTGCGCATTTCTGGAGCTGAGCTTCTGAATACTATCTGTGTCCACATGTCAATGCTAACATGTTTTAAAGAGAATGAATATCAAAGAATGAAAATGATTATGGACGTTCCAAATTCAGGCATTAGTACTGAATGGATGGAACATGATGGAAAAACTCAAAACTTTTTTTTAATCTCTTTTCTTGACATTTCCCCCACATATCCTCTGCTTTCTTGGTGAGACCATACTTTTTTATTCAACAAGGAACACTGGTATATGTGACTGTTAGTGAATATACCCATGAATTTTTTTAATGAGGAGAATCCTTTCTACCCAAAATTGAGGGATGATAATTCCTTATGAAAATCAATCAGGAGAAGTATCAGTTTTTGGCCTCTTGGAGGAAAAGGGTCTCTTCTGGTCCTCAAATTCATGCATTTGCTGTTTCCTTTCTGAAAGTCTGTACTTTTAAATTACAGGAGGTTTTAGCTCTAAGGGCCAGGATTTGGAACAACATTGTAAGTTCATATGTTCACATGGCTTTTTAGAAAATGTATTTAGATTTAGTTCTATTGATGGTCAATGATAATGCTTTGAAAACATTAAAATATCAGTAATTCCTGAAAGAGAAGTAGGTAGAATGATAATCATTTTAGAGTGTTTTCAGTGTTGGTACTCATATACTCGTATCTATTACTTTATGTTAACAATGGTCTTCAAGGACATTGAAGCACCTAAGAAAATAAATTTGAGGGCGTTCTAAGTCCAGCGGCTCAATATAATTGGTTTTTCTCTAATGTCTTAAAATATTTATTAGAATTGCACTTTTCAGACCTATACTTGTATCATTTTTAAGGCTTGCTCATAATTCCAGATTGTTTTTGTATTGTAATGAACTAGCCATACCTTCCAGCTCCCTGCAGCCAAGTTCTGCAGGGCGCCTGCTGCCCCTTCCAGCGTGTCTGGGTTTGAGCACTCAGAGAGCAGTGTGAGGTAGGGTTTGACTATGGATGGGTGCCACAGCATCTGGATCCCTTTTGGTGGTTCTGCACAGTCTGGAAGAGGTCCTACTCCATCCCACTGGTGAAAGAAAAATGAGAGAGTAAATATCTTTAACATCTTTATGCTTCACGATACTGCCTCCTGTACAAATCACAAGTATTCATAAAAGCAGGCACTACAGCACTTAGTGAAAACCAACGGAGCAGAGAGGGTCAGCAGTCTAGGGACCACTGAGAAATAGAAGAGCTATTCTTGAGACAGAACTGAGAATTAAGGTGGAGGGGACTGAAGCATGTTCAGAAGTGATTGTACCCAGCAATTAAACGGGGGTTCTGTTCTTGGAAATAGTCCAACACAACTGGTAGAGCAAGGAAGAAAACAGAGAAGAATAATTTTGAAGTGGAAGTACACTAAGATCAAGGTTGCGTATTTTATCATTGGCATATAGCAGACACTGCACAGAAGTTACAAGCGACCCACACCAACCCTTCACTTATTTTGCACAATTACAGTAGCTTTTGCACAACTCTGGTAAGTTCTTAGATAACTTATTTTTCAGTAGGGTACCATCACTGCTTCTAACAAACAAGCAAAAGCATACGAAGGAGAGAAAATTGTTACATGTGGTATATGCAATGACATGAGATATAGGCAAATTTTGCCCCCCCTCACTTAGATAGCATCTCTTTATGCAATCCTGGGTGTTCTGGAGCTCACTATGTAGACCAAGCTGGCCTTAAATTTATAGATATCCCCCTGCCTCTGCCTCCCAGGTCTTAGGATCAAAGGCATGTGCCACCACACCTGGTGGCAGATTTAGATCTTACAGCTACCCAGATGGTTAAATTTGCTTTCTATTGAATATAATGAATAATAAGAGAATCTGTAACTAAAAATTAACTGCACCTAACTTAAAAATTATGGCTTATATTCACAAAGAAATATCAGTTCACCATTAAAAATGACAGTCATAAGGACTGTAGCTCTTTGGACAAATGGTAACAATAAAATTTAAATGAGGAAAGTAAAGTAAAAATCAGTGTGGGTATTAATATTTTATTTCAAGCAAATGCATTATAAAAGTTCCATAATAATAATAATAATAATAATAAAAAGGCTTTAATAAAATGCTTCAATTTTATATTTTTACTTTATTATTTTTACTTGTGTCGTTTCTACTCTTAAAAATAACTTTTAAAAAACTATACTCATCTTTGATCATATAAAGCTTATCTTCTGTGTAAACTAAAGGCAGGGAGTATAGGTCAAAATGAGATATGTTAAAATATTATATTTAATTCTGAGATAACATATAGACAAAGCAATTCCTTTCAAATTTAGAGTACAGATGCTAAGCTATTTGGTTTATTGTATACATTAAAGTAAACAGAGTTGATATACATTTAGTGTTCTTACATATATTTTATGCACATATCTGCAGATATGTCTATGCGTGAACTAAACACGAAAATAATACTGTAGTTCAGAATCTGAGGAAATCCATCCAATCTTTAAATTTTTATCAGGGAAGATACAGGCTTGCATTGTATCCTTGCTACATAAATATGAAAATGTTGTGAAAGAGACTGTAAAGTTACTCAATGTCACAAATCATTTCAAGAATATCATTATTTGCCAAGATAAAGACGAAGCATTCGTGTTTTCTTCCTCTCAATGAGATGCTGTAGCTTAAGTCAAGGCTGTGGCTTGGCAATGAATGACATCCCACAGATGGGTGCTGGCTGAGTCATATAAGGTCATTCCTAATTACTTTGACACGCAATTTCAACTTCATAATAAGGGCACCTCATTGTACTAGGCTTCTTGTTCTTTTCATCAAAATTTCATCTTGACTACTCTAAGATACCTCTGCATCTGTGAATGACCACTGACGGGAGTCTATGCCTTTTATGTATTAGGAAGGAAGTGACCCAGCTCTGCCCCGCTGCCCCTGGCTCACTATTTCAAACTGGCTTGTTGCGCTGAACAGAAAGGCAGCATTAGGGAAAGAACAGTCATTTTGTAGCTTTGTCTACTTTAATGATGAGCAGGCATAATGCAAGCTTCTCAAGAGTCCAGTCTGAAATGGTCTAATGCTAGTACAATAGGGAATAAACCAAGATTTCATTTGTCTTTTGTTTGCTTCATATTTTTTTTTTAGTTTGTTATCTCTTAGAACACTTCAAGTCAACCTTTTCACGTAAAGATCTAATAATATTCACAGGAATCAGAACATAACATTTCAGCTGAGCTTGGACTAGCTTTGCGTCTGTGAGAACTCACAGGACAGCACCACACACATACAGAGCATATGTCGGTATGCTCCTTATGGAGTGTGGTGGCTGATGTGTACGAGGACGACAGCTGTATTCTCCTTTACTGGATTCATCTTGTTCTCCTTTTCCTAACTTCTGATCTATAAAGCAGGATAAATGGTTAGTTCACTAGACAATTTTCTTCTGCTCCGACATGTCATCTATGTAAGCCTTAAATACTTTTTATTACAACCATTTCTTAGCAGCTTCAGAGAGAATCTGAGAAAATAAAAGGACAACTGATGTGAATGTGGATAATCTTTGATGGGGACCAGGGGCTGAAGTTCAAAGGGGGAAATCTTTGCTATTTCACAAAGTTAATGAACTCCACACATGTTAATACTGAAGAAAAAGAACCATTTCAAAGCCAGTCAATGTAACTGACCTTTTTTCTGGGCATCTTCTCCAAACTTTTATTGAGTTAATCAAAGGAAAAGTATCAATTTTTTCATTAAAAAATAGTTGGGAGGATGTTTTAAGGATTGCATCAATACATGTGACCTTGTTGTGCACAGCTAATTGACATCAACAAGGTGTAAGTCAATGCAGGTGAAATCATTCTATAAATGGACAGCTTGTTTTTAATTTCCTTTAGAATTTCATACATGAGCAGGGTGTTTATATCATTTCCACTTCTATTTTCCTCCTCCAACTCCTCTCATGTCTCCCCAACTCCCTTTCAAATTCATGATTTTTTCTTCTTTAATTATTATTGTTGATATATATGACTACATCCTGTTGAGCCCATATAATATTGCTGGTGTATATATATATGTGTTTAGGGCTGGCTGTTTTGAACTAGATAACCAATCAGGGGTTAGAGAAGACTGATGCTCCCTCTCTCTGCAGCCATTAATTTCCTAGAGTTCCTCATCTAGGGGTGAGGCCTTGTGAGATTCCTTCCATCCACGTTGGCATGTTAACTGATGCTTTCCATTGTGCTGGTCCTGCTTAGGTGACTATATTTTTGAGCCTTCATACATATAGCATCCTTGTGATACATAGATGACAGTATCTTCTAGAAGATATTCTAGTCTTCTGGTTCTTACAGTCCTTCTGCCCCTCTTCCATGGCATTCCCTGAACCTTGGGTGTAGACGTGAGCAGATGTATCATTTGGGGTTGGGCATTCCATAGTTACTTCTTTGAATTTTAACCAGTTGTGGATTTCTGTGATAGTTTCCATCCTTATTTGATATGGAGTGAGATCTATACTTATCTCTGGGTATAAAGTTGAGTATTTAAAGTGAAGTCAGGAATTAAATTAATCAGGAAAGAAACAGTAGTAGGTTCTTCTCCAGGGTCCATCAGCTCACCAGCCACGGTAGTCGGCTGATTTTACAGTATCAGGCATGAATTTCCTTCCACTGAGCAGGCTGGATAGCCAATTAGACAGTTGTTGGTCATTTGCAAAACGTAAGTGTCCCTACTGTACCTTGCAGACATCTTGCACTTCTGCTCATTGTTATGGTTCATAGACTTTACAGCTGCGTAGGACTACTGATAGCTTTTCTCCTTGGGAAGCTTCATAGCACCTTTAGATATTATGAGAGTCCACAAAAAGAAGTCTTTTGGATCAGATCTACTGACTTTTCCATGTCCAAAGTGTGTGGTGTCTTCAGCAATGGGGTCTGTGGTCATATCTCTATATATAGACAGCAAATGCTGACTAAGATGTGGGGGAGGGGAAAGAAAGGGCCCATATTCACCATTGTGATTGAAAACTGGTTCAGCCATTACAGAAATCAGAACGGAGAATTCTCAAAAAGCTAAAAATAGATCATATGATGATTTATAGTGGGATTCTTTTTTTTTTTTTTTGTTTTGTTTTGTTTTTTTTGAGGCAAGGTTTCTCTGTTTCAACTCTGGCTGTCCTGGAACTCACTCTGTAGACCAGGCTGGCCTTGAACTCACAAAGATCTGCTTGTATCTGCCTCCCACAGAAATAGAACAAACTCTTAATGTTAATCTATTTCTGGGTAAGGATTTGCTGGTAACTGTAGGATATACAACTCTTTACAATAATGGAAATACATCATCTATAAATTTAAATATACCATGCTTTTAACATTTCTACAAAAGTGGTAAATTGAGCAAAGGAAGTATTGCCTAATTGTTTTTTGTTTGTTTGTTTGATTTTGTTTTTCAGACAGGGTTTTCTTACGTTGTACAAGTTGACCTCAAACTCCCTATGTAGTACAAAATGGACTCAAAGTTATAATCACCTGCTTCTGTCTCTTGTGTGGTGGGATTATAACCACCCATGATTAACAATCTTTAACAATCTCCAAGTGCTGGCCCTATAGCTGTGTCATTCTTAGAACAGAAGACTCAGTTAAAAATCCTGTGTAAGCTACATTCTTGACTATCTTTAAGACATGTTACAAAAATTATGAGTTTGCAATATGAAAATGCTATGAAGCCAGAAGAGAGGACTTTCTTCACTGTAAAGGGCACAACCAGGAAACAAAGTATTTACAAGACACTTACTGGGGCAAAGTCTGTAGAGCACTTCTTAATTATATTAGCTGTGCCATTGGCAAGTTAGTTAATAGGTACACGGTTTACTGAAAGATCTTCATTCTGCAGTTCTCAGTTTAGAAAATCAAGAACTGTAGATAACAAAAGGGAGAAGAGAAAGGAATTTATGGTTGAATAAACCTTGTTTATCTTGTGCCAGGCTGGGGGAATTTTCAGTGAGAACATCCCTTTCTCCTCACAGTTTCAAGTTTCATTCCTCACACTTGAGAATTAAACAAGTATTCTACAGTTTTGTACAATAAATCTACTTTAGTATGTTACTTTATGAGTAAAAATATTTAATTCATTGAGTAATTTTAATAGAGTGGAGCTTACATTTTTATCACTTAAAAAACTAAACAAGGGTCAAGCATAGTCCACGTCTGTACTCGCAGCAATTGGGAGGCTGATGCAGGAGACTGGCAGAGAAGCCAGAGGGCTGTCATGAATTTGATCCAGCCTGGGTTACATGGTAAGTTCCAGGTCATCACAGGTTTCAGAGCAAGACACTACTTCACTCTATTCTTTTTTCCTAGTAAAATGAACTAAAGTCCTAGCATCTTTGGGTCCTAAATCTATCTCTTAAATGTTTGCTTTTTGTACTTAAGCAGGAAACATACAAGAGAATATATTTCTTATTTATTTTGAAATTGTATTTGCTATTATTGTATGTGTATGTATGGTTGCATATGATGTGCATATGTAAGTACAGACACATGCCTTGGTGTGCATGTGGAGCTCAGAGAACATTCTTGGGAGTCTGTTCTCTTCTTCCACTATGGGTTCTGGTGATCAAATTCATGCTGTCTGGCTTGCATGGTAACTGCCTTCATCCACTGAGCAACCTCCCTGGTCTAGAGAGTATATTTATAGCTAAAGATCCTCTAATTCACTGGAATTTAGGATTTTGCATATTTATAGCATAAAGTTAAAGATTGAGTGGGTTATAACTAGAGACTTTGAGTTTTTTAAAGGATAACATATTAAGTATTAACAAAATTTAATGTTAGAGAATCGATTAGCTGTACAGTTCTTGAGGACAGGCTGGCAGCAAGCCTTGAGTGGACATGGAGGGTTATTTTTACTACCCTAGAGAGTGCTCCACTCAGTGACAAGTTACCAACACTTTCCCCATTAGCTTCAAATATACAACTACACAATGAATACCAGCAGAAAGTAATTTGTTATATCTACTCTTTTAAAATTGCCTAGAATTGAAAATATGTCCTTGCCCATCAGATCATTAGACGGCCATGCACAAAACTTTTTCTTGTTTTTGGAAGAAAAGAGAATTACAAGCTGTTTGAGTTATAAATTAGGATGTAATGCCTTTTGCTATGACCATGGTTGGTGGCAGGAGGACAGATGATGACACATGGTGGCTATTGGTAGAAATGTGTGTTTATGAATAACCTAAGAGTGACAGCACATCGGTGGGTGGGTCACAGATGTTCAGGTGCTGTTGGGTAGGAAGAATAACTGCCAGTGTTCTACAGCTCAGCACTGCAGCAGTAATTGGCAAGAAGTAATTGCTTACTTCAAAATAGCTAGTAGAGATTATCCCTATCTCCCTTCCTATCAGAATCCATGCCCTTCCTATTTCTTGTGAGAAAACAATCAGGCATCTAAAGAATAATAAAGCAAAATAAGATAAAACAAACAGCAATACATGGAACCGGGACAAAACAGAGCCAGAGTACCAGGAATGCTGGCATAATAATGCATATGTGTAATCCCCACAGCTGGGAGGCAAGAGTAGGATCCAGCTCAGCCTTAGCTGCATAGTGAGTGTGGATACACTGTATGAAAAATATCTATTTTCAATAAAAGAAAAAATATATCTTAAAATCCCTTAAAATAGTTAATAGGAGTTTGAATTTTTCCAACATAAAGAAACGACACAAGCTTTAGAAAATGCGGATGTCAATTGTGCTGATGTGATTATTATATTAATCCATATGGACTAGAATATCATACTATACCCCATATTACTTGGTAATATGCAATTACTAAGTAGCAGTTAAAATTCTCCTCTGTTTCTCTGTTGGATTCAAACTCTATTTAAACTGTTTCCCTACAGTTAGATTGAAGACTGAAAGTAAAAGTCATTTGTCCTTTATATGAAAAGAAAGACAGTTTAGGGATAAAAATCAGAAACAAATAAAACCAGGTAATGACGTCAATACAGTTTAAAAAGGGACTTTGCAAACAGTGTTCTAACCAGACTCAGGGTTACTGTTTCTATTACATTCCAAAGCTTCTACTGAATGTGGAAAACTACAGGATGATTTCAGCTTCTCTATACCAGCTTTCCCTGCCTGGTCTCACATACCCTAAGCTGTGTAGTATGGTGCTGCTAATAAATACAAACCATTTATTACATTGGTAGAATTACCATCAAAGGAGACGTGCAAAAGACTGGCCTCTTCTCCCCAAAGAGTCATGGCCTCACTTTAGTCTCAGCAAGTTAAATTTATGTTCTGAAAATATGCTTTCTTGCTGAGTTGTGTCTTAGGAACACAAACAGCAAAGGCTGGCCTAACCAGCAGACTGTATCTCTAGTTCCTAGACTTCTCTGCCCATTAGGGACAACCACAGCATTAAGTATGCACAGGCAAACTCTAAGGAAAGGAATTCCAGTGAACTAAAGAACCCAGGAGGCAAGACTTGCTACAAGATAAAAGGAGTAAATCTGCAGCAATGGGGAACAGTCTGATTTTAAGATCCTGTTTTTGCTTCCCAAGGAAGTCACAGGTTGTAAAATGTAGAAAGACAAAGTAAGTTAGTATGTAGTCACAATGTTTTCTCAAGCTCAGTTAGATTTAATTGGGCTATAGTCTGCATGAAATGCCTCTGAAAGTAACAATTAAATCTCAAGTCTGTTCACTGCCATCATTGCTTAGTGTGGTCTGAACAGCACAAGATGATTTTGCCTTTGGAGTGTTTTCTGGTTACTCCCAGGCTTTTGGAGGTGTGTGTGGGGGGGAATATGGCAGAGATGGGAACTTAAAAATTCTAACTGTAAGAAGCCAGAAGAGAAAGGATATCTCATGCTGTCTCTTGGGAATTTAAAAAATCTGCAAGCACTGTACAGAAGTCAAAGTCCTATAGCTGAAGCTGGGCAGAATTGATGGCCTGTCAGCTGTGTTTACGAGACACTGCGTTGTCTCCAGGCTCAGCTTACAGATAATGGGACAAGGTTTGTAGCTGAGAGACTGGACACTTGTGTCAAGGAGGAGACAAGACAGGGAGTTTTCTCTACAAAGCAACAGGACAAAGGCATCCCAGGTTAGCCCTGTTACTTCAACTCCTTGTATGGCCTGTCTCCCTCCCTAGGGGGACTGAGCACAGGTCCCTGAGGATGGAAGATGTGTTAGTAGGGCAGCTCAGCCTTAATGGACTCATCTGTACCCTTTTCTACAGCATTGTGTCAAGACTCCTGGGACAGCACTACTTTTTACCCTGAGTTCTGCTCCTGATTCCCCATCCTAGCTTAGGGAAACCTAAGGTCTGCTCTCCGTATGGGCTCTGTTTCTGTCATGTAAACCTCTTTCTGATAACACCGCTGTCTTGCTTCTTTGTTTAGTGATTCAGATGGTATTGCTCACTGGAGAATTGTCCCTTTCAAAGGGGCAACTTGCAATGTCTAGAAGGAGTTTTGGTTGTTTTAACTGGTGGAGGAGGTGCTCCTGGCATCTACTGGTAGAGCCTCGGGATGCTGACAGACACTGTAATGCACACAACAGACCCAACACAGACAATTATCCAGCACAGAATGTTTTCAGAGCTAGACCTGGAAACCCTCGTCTAGTAGGCTAAGAAACCATTTTGATGGCACAGAGTAGCGAATAGTTAATATAACTAAGCAAATTAAACCAGACATATTTTTCAGTCTGTGAACTCGCTGAATGTAAATGAGTACTTTCAGGTGTTATTAAAAGTGATGAAGAAGGAGAAGAATCTCACACATGAGTGGAAACAATGTAACTGTGCAGCCAGTCTTCATGGGAATGTGCAGTGTGCTGCATCCTGGACACTGACTATGGAGTCTTGAGTCAACAAGATCCTAGCATATGGTGGGCTGAGAGTGGAGGGAGATGAGGCTGGAGACAGCAGCAGGAGTGATAGAAAGGTAGCAGATGACTGGAAAGAGGTATTAAGCAGCAAAATAAAAATGTGGTTACTAATAAGAAAAAGAAAACTGTCTGGAAAGAAGAAAGCAATCACAGCACTTAAGACATGAAAATTTAAGGCCATCAATCGTGCCTTGAAGGGCAGAGTCTCTTCATGATTTTATATGCAAAGCCAAATGTAATCTATTTAAATGATCTCTCATAGAGCAATTAAGATGAATATTGGGGGATCAGACAGCATGTTCAAACAGGAGAACCTAGCACCCGTTGTGAAATATCAGGCATGGTGGTACCCTCTTGCAGTCCCCACACTGGGGAAGCAAGGACAAAAGGTTGTCTGGAGCTGGCTGTCTAGTTGGCCAAGCCAAACAGATGAGCTACAGTGAGAGACCCTGTGTACAAAAATGGGTGCCATTAGGCAACACGCTCATCTGTGAACAGGTATATTTACATGTGAACACAACCACGTTTACATGTCACACACATGTAAAAACGTAAATATTTACTTTGTGTATCAAAAGCCCTAATATATTCATTCAGTCTAGATGTTTTGTGGTAGAGAATACATCTTTAAGAAGTGATTAAAGAGGTAGGTGAGACTTAACTATACAGACTACAGTTCACGTCAGTGAAAATATTTGGAAGCAACCCACATTTTCTGTAAGTAAAAGCTCGGGTCAGCACATCATGGCATGAGTCCAGGAAAGAATTTTCAGGTGCTTTTCTGCTTTCCATCTTACACGGCTATTTCCCAGCAAGAGAGCAGGCCATGCTATATCAGATGATAGGTGATTGGCAGAAGTAGTGAGCTTTCCCTACACTTCTTTCCCTCACTTCACAGGTGGGCCAAGGCAGGCAGTGGCGAGGTTACCTGGGCACAGGTAAGGCGGGGCTGCACTCTTTGCAGAGAGTCTATGAACAATGAAATGAATAAAAGTTCTATTGTGAGTACCAAGTGTTGGTATTGCTACGCAGTTTCAATGGTGAGAGTTCTCTCAGAGAGATCTCCCTCTGCACCTACTTAATATTCCACGGACCCCCTTTTCATTCATTAAGGCAATGCTGAAGGGTAACTTACATGAGATCCTGCACTATACTTTACACCGTCCCCCAACAGCTAAGGTGTTATTATTAGTGATGTGTGTAGCTTCCGGGTAGGGCCGCGAAGGGAAGAAAATGTTTGTCTTCTTCCTCTGTTTCTGTGAACAGAAGATGTGAAGATCTCTTGGACGAGGAAGAGGAGGTCAGCACCCTAAGGATAGTAGCTCCAAAAGGTATATAGCTCCTGCCTCTCATAACTGTAAGGTGGTGGTCTGCACCTGTGGGAAAGATATCTTATCTATAAAGAACCTATGTGCCTGCACCCAACTGACAGAGTATCATTGTACTCTGAAGGGTCAAACAAAGCTATGAATATATGCAGAATGGAAAAGATCCAAGATGATGAACGCTAACCTGTGAACTGTAAATGTGAATTCCCACAGACGAGGAGGCTATGTATGCATGTGTATTTCTTCTTGTAGTGTATTGCTCATTTACCTACATATTTATTTACACATGATTGGTATGTATATGCGGTCATCCCATAGTGTTTTTGGACACTGGTTTCAGGACCCTCAGCAGATATCAAAAATTCATGCTCAAAATCCCTCCCCAAAATAGTGTAGTATTTGCATATAACCTGTGCTCCATTCTCAGAATCCAGAGGTGGAAGCCACTTGGAGTGCTTTTCATAATTAACATTTGCTTTGTCTAATAGGAGACATTGTCACATGAATTCAAATCTTCAATGCAATAATTTGAATGAGTGATAAAATTCACATTTGTGCCTTGAGATATTGCATGGCATTTAGTATTGGCATCTCATTTTCAGGTCAATATTATACACTTGAATTGGTGGGCTTGGTGGGCTTCCAAAAGACTGATACACAGTACAAAAATCCAGAAGAGCCAAGAAAACGTAGCAACTGGTGAGGTGCATGCTAGCATTCAAGAATGCCATGCTAATCCTTCTAGGTCAAAGTATTCCTTCAGTCTAATATGATCTGAAACAGCTTTTACAAATACATGTACACTTCATGCATGCAAATTCTAATTTATGTATGTATGTATTTATGCACATATGCTTGTGTTTGAGTGTGTGTATGTGTGTGTGTGTATGTCTGTGTGTGAGTGATTTGCATGTCTGTGTTGGGTTGAGTGTATGTGTGTGTATGTAGACCAGAAGATAATTTCAGGTGTTGTTCTTTCTTTCTTTCTTTAATTGGTTTTTTAGATATGGGGTTTCTCTGATGTAACTCTGGCTGTCTTGGAACTCATTCTGTAAACCAGGCTGGCTTTGAACTCACAAAGATCCACCTGCCTCTGCCTCCCGATTGCTGGGATTAAAGGTATGTGCCACCATTGCCCAGCCAGATGTTGTTCTTAAGGCACAAACTGCCTTTTTTCTTTTCTTTTCCTTTTTTTTTTAAGGCAGCATCTCTATAACCTGGAGGAACCTATAAGTAGCCTAGGGATCCCATCTCCCCATTCCTAGCACTAAGACTGGAAGCACATACCACCACACTCAGCTTCTTATTTTATGTGGCTTCTAGAAAGGGAGTTCAGTACTTTGTTGACTGAGTCATCTTCCCAGTCCACATATTCTAAACTCTTAAATGATGCTAATGTAGAATGTGCATTAGACTAGGTTTCTTGATAATTCTAGATGCTGACTGTCAATGTGATGCCATGCAAAGGAGATGAAAACCCATTCTCCATGAAGGGCATGCCAAGGAGAGTTTCATAGGTGAAACTTCTCACTAACCTAAGCATTCAGCATCTACAACCAAAGAAGGAGATCTGCAAAGCAGCAAAATATTTTCTCTTACATTGATAACCATGCAATAGATCATGCAACCAACATGATCACAAGAGAAAATCTATCTTATTTAAAACGCTGGGTCAAAGTCATGTTTGGAATCTCATCAGTTTTCTGTCACTCATTTGAACACAAATCTCATTCATCCCTGTGAGAGGGGAGCTTCCTGGTGACTCATGGGGCAGGAGATTTGAGCTCTACAGTATCCTGTTGTATCTCAGCAGTTCTCTCTATTGGTGTCAGGCTCATGCTGAGTGAGACCCAGGTCTGTTTGGCTGGCAGCCAATATTAGGCAGTGTGGTGTGAACCTTCAGCTATGATGGAACAGAACCCACCAGGACACTGAGACCAGGTCTTGGCAATACTCCATGCTGAAAAACAAACCACAAACGGCTTCTTTGGACAAAAGGAACAAAAGGGGAAGTGTATTAATTTTGTCTTCTACTTTTTCAGGTTGCCCCATTGCCTGGAGATGCTAGACTGCCAGCACAAAGCTGCACTGTGGGACACAGAGAATCTACCAGGTGAGGTGTCATTTTGGGAAGTTTTATTTAGAAAGTTTTTCTATGAACTTCCAGCTGTCTGGTTCAGCAACGGACACTGAGCAGAGTTAATGCCAAGAGCTTTTGTACAAGAGAACAATGCATACACTTGGCACACAAGTCTATACTCAGGGCAATAGTTCAGGTATGTTTCTGTAACAACCACCTAAATACCTTCGTAGTTTACATTTTCTTGAATTATCCCAATCAAGGATTTAAAAGGAAACATGTCTGAGATTTTATCTTATAACTAAATCTGACCTGCAGAATGATACAGGTTCTTCTCAGGTTCAAAATAGAAATGCTTTTATTTTTTTTAAATTTTTTATTTATTTGAGACAGGATCTCACTATGTAGCCTTGGCTGGCCTGGAACTTGCTGTGTAGATCAGGCTAGCCTCAAACTCACAGAGACCCACTTGTCTTTGCTTTCCAAGTGCTGTGATCAAAGGAGTGCATTACCATGCCTGGCCACTAAAGTCATATTTAAGGGTGGATGCAAATGTATTGATTCTATATATGTAAGTGTATTGATTCTATATATGCAAATGTATTGATTCTATATATGTAAGTGTATTGATTCTATATATGCAAATGTATTGATTTTATATAGGCCTTCCTACCTTCGTCTGAGGCATCTTAAATCTAAGAGGAAAAGAATCATGCAGTTTTATAGTAGTGCATGGAATTCATTACCCAGTGATGGAGATCAGACCCAGGACCTTATATATGCTGGCAAATCTACAACTGAATGATATTCCTATATTATTTTTGTTTAGAGATAGAGTCTTACCATGTGGCCTAGGCTGGATTTGAACTCAGGGCACATACCACAGTTCTCTCCCTTGCAGACAGAATGAAGCTCCCAGAACCTTGTCTGCATCCCTCATTTATCTCTTATTCAGCCATCACCCTGTTTCCAGTCTTTTAAATTTCTTCCTTGTTTATTTTCCATCAGTCTGTAACTGCAAGATTAATTTCTGACTATTCAAACACATATTGAATTTGACGAAGTACACTAAATGGTTTTTCAAGCAAGCATAGTTGTCAGTATACATCCTCATTAAGCTTGACATTGAATTTTTGGCACTTCCAAATAGTTTTATATATATTTAGGGCATGGTAAAAATCTTAAACAAAACAAAAACTATAATATGATTGAAGTATAAGTCAGAAGAGTCTTTTAAACAACATTCCATTGAATTTTAACTTTTGGGAGTTTCAGCAAAACTTTTTTAAAGGAAATTTTTAGAAAAAAATGGGAGCAATGAACTGTAAGCAATTTTATCTTGATTTTTGATAAAATTCTATGAATGGTTTTATCATACTCAGTGTTCAAATGTTGAAAAATATTGTAGGACATAGTTGCAAGTACAGTGTGAAGCCTGCAAAGTCCTTCTTCTGGGACTTCACAGGAAGGCTTACACCTGAAAGAAGGGCTGTGATTGGGTGGCCCATGATGTTCCTTCTCATCTGGTCACTCATTTCTCTGGACCCAATCAACTCCGATCCCCTCTGTCATCTGAGAGCTTGAACTTCTAAGAGGCATTTGGGCAGAGCTGGGGGATGGTTCTGTGTCAGCCCAGGATTTTATAAAATGAGAAGTTCTATCACACCGGAGGCTCAGGCAAGCATGCAGCTTTCAAACCTAGGGATGGAACCTGACATGGGAGTGGACGCAATGGCAGTCAAAAGCTTCTCCAGTTAAGATCAATGTTGTTTTAGCGTCATTTCCTGAATGCGCCTCCCAGAGTTACCTGGTCCATCTAGGCGACCCAGGCCTTTGGGGGTTTCCCAGCACATCCCCATGGTGGTGGGAAGTGCTTTCTTCTATGTTCCTTTATGCTATGATTCATACTTCCAGGGGCAAGCAGTGTGGGCCCTGTGGTCACAGAGCATGGCTAAAGACGAGGGAAACCCATTGTATTTTCCTAAGTTCCTGTTTTAGTTGGCTCAAGGTGAGAATGTGCAGAACTGTACTTTCTGGCCTCTAATATCCTAATATAATACCGAAGGATGACACAGCAGATAATATAACACCAGCATTAAATGTCCAGAGAACACCGATGAGATGCACTTTGCAGCCCCATGGTGGGGGGGCATGAAGTGGCTGGGTTAAGAATCACAGTTCCTTCATTCAATCCATTCAGCAAGGAGATTAGAGATGCTAAGCTCTGACTTGTGACAGAGAAAAAGGCAGAATGGGGATCAGATCTCAGAGTGGAAGGCTCTGACCAAGTCAGGAAGCATGGCCCGCCAACAACAGAGGCAGGGAAACAGGACACGCAAGTACAGATGCTGTGGGAAGCAGGACCTGCAGGTACAGATGTGTGGGAAGCAGGACCCGCAGGTACAGATGTGTGGGAAGCAGGACCCGCAGGTACAGATGCTGTGGGAAGCAGGACCCGCAGGTACAGATGCTGTGGGAAGTAGCAGGGAAGCTCTTAGGAGCTGCACAGCACAGATGCTCACAGCTATGGACTTCTGACACTGAGGCCTTCCAGGAAAATTCAGGAAGGTGATTTAAAGGGCACTCCTGCTGATCCTTACTCTAAAGAAAACACTCTCTTTAAACTTGAAGTAAAACTATTTCCAAAATAGTTTAGAAACTATTGTACTATTATCTAAACAAATATATAGGTATATTGTCTTGCTTTCAAAATTCTACAGAGAGCTGTGGGCCCTGTCTCTCTTTAATAGGCACTCCTTCAGGCCAGTCAGGTCATGGGTCAAAACTCTCATAAATTGGATACCTGATTACAATGCCCAGGGGAAGCTGGGCATGTGACCTTAGGGTCACGAGAAGGACACTGGATGTGTGGCTTTTCTGTCTGAGGGAAGCTGGGCACGGCTGTGCAGGGTTGAGGAGAAGGTTCGGTGTCCATCGGATGGGTGCAGTGTATGGACACACAGTCTTCCCCAGTGTAGGCTTCTCAGCCACTAGCAGATGGGCAGCTCCACCATAGCTTCTCCTAGAGGCATTGAGTGTGAGGGTCTTTCCCTCGCAGAGACCCCAGGAACAGAGTAAAGACTGTTCCTACCACCAGCCTGAGGATACCTGTCTAATGGGCTTCACTGCACTGTAGGGGAACCTTCTTACAGGTGTCAACCATGCAGAGCATTCTACGTTGAGAAGACCTCCTTGTCTAGCTGTGGTGTTCTGAATTTACCAAAATTGTCTTCCAAGGTCAAACTTCTGACATCATTCAGTTGTAAGGTTCACAAATTCTTATCTCCACTTCCCAGGGTCAAGCAAGACAAAAACTAAGCCTTTTGAAACCTGCTGTCAAACACATACTTCACAACATGCCTTCCCTGTCAACTTCCCTTTTTACCCCCTTTTTCCTGTCTGAGCATTCCCCCACCTACGTGGCAGCCACCTTCCCCCATCCCCAAAGAGAACTCAGTGCATTTGTCCCTCAACACAGAAGCATCAGTACCTGCCTCTACCTATACTCTAGGAACTGGACCATCAGAGTGTATCATATGGCTTTTACTTTACTTTGGAAGTTCCTATGCTGAAGTTATTTCACTTCCACCATCCACCTGCAGGAAAATCATGCAGACACACTAGCGATTTTACCATACACTGTAGGTGCAAAGCCCTGCATCTATCTATCTACACTGACGCAGTGTTAATATCATAGAGGAAGGGGATAATTGCATGCAGCTGTGAGCGTGTAGCATCACCTGATCCTGGGATTTCTTTTTCTTCTTCTTCTTGCCCCAGCACCCGGAACTCTCCGCGTCCTTGCCATTGGCCTCCCCACAGAGCAGCCCGTCCAGCTCATCTGTGCCCATGTGCTGTCCCTGAGACGTTTCTGCTGCCAGCCGGTATGAGAGGTTCCTCAAGATGCACACACAGTTTTCAACGGTCTGCAGCACCCCCAAAAGAAACAAAAAGGGAAATGGAGGAGTGAGTGTAAGCAAACCAGCAGACACCTCCACCATGGAAAGGGAGTCAGTCTCCACAGACACAGAAATCTTCAGACACATTTGGCTCCTGCTTTTGAGGGCTCCATTGATAGCTATAGCAGGAAGAATCTGGAGAAGCTTGGAAGGTCGTATGACTATTTCTCACTTGAGAGACAATAATCATCAATACTAGGTACTTCAACAAACACCAGTCATGGGTAATCAACATCCACTTGTGAGAATTGAACAGATTTGCAACTTCAAGATCACAAGCCATTTTGCAGGTAATTCCTACCTGGATTTAGGCACCCAGGTCTTAAACACGTAGTGGATTTCGTTCAGCTCTGGTCGGGGATGGTATTGCACATCATTTACCAAGAAATGTACATTTTCGGGAATGCTGGAGATGACACACGAGAGGCCCTGAGCATGGGACATACCACACTTTGTCTTGGCTTTGGTGTGAGTCCTAGCTCTGCCCAATGGCTGTGTGCCTGTGGGCACAGTGACTAACCCTTCAGTGTTTCAGTTCCTCCATTGGTAAACCTCCAGGGTAAACCACCCCTGGCTGCTCTAGAGTGACAAGAGAGTTGAAACAGAGACTGTGCGACCTACAGGGCCCAAAGTATTTGTAATTTCACCCGCCTGCAGCAAAGTACATTCCTGAAAGAAAGATGACCTTAAAAAAATACATTTTATTTATTGTGTGTGCTTGTGTGTCATCTGTATATTTGTCTTTGTCATGTCTATGTGTGCCTTAGCACACATGTGCAGGTCAGAAGAAAACTTTCTGGAGAAATTTCTCTCCTTCCACTGTGGGTTCTGTGGATCAAAGTCACGTTGCCAGCCTTGCGCAGGAAGCACGTTTACTGGCTGAGCCATATTGCTGGGCCCCAAAATTGGCCTTTTAAATTTTGTTCTGGGCTTGGAAAATGGGGCAGGAGGATATAGGGAAGTAAAATATTCATCTTAAGAAAGGGAAAACAGTAAGGGGAAGAAAGAGCTTCCAAATTCTATTTTGAAAGCCCTTGCACCTCGGTGATCATGTTTCAGAAACTGACTGTGTGGCTGCCAAAGGCAGGAAAGGTAATTTCATGTTGCAGAGGGAAGAGGCTGGGTGAGGCAAACTGTGGGTAGATCAGAGCTGAAAGCCTTTTCTCTCAGGTTTGGGGTCAGTGCCAGTACAGGCAGAGTCCAGGGGACTCAAATCCTGGCCTGCTTCCCTCCTTGGCTGGAAGCTAGTAAAGAGCAGCCTGTGCTCTTTACCTGATTAGGGATGATGGTGTGACTCAGTCAGGAAAAGCAGTTCTCAGGATACTCTGAGGCCCATGCCATCCTAGGCTTTTGTTTGTTTGTTTGTGTTAACTTGCCAAGGTTTCATGGCTGCTAATCTCACAGGCTTTTGAGCCACCTTGATTTTTCTGTTTTGAGCATCAGGAAAGGAAGTCAGCATAGAAACAGGTAAGCACAAGATGACACGTGAAAGACAGACACATCTCTCCCTGAAAGGAAATGTTATGGCACAAGTCAGGACAATTTTCAAATCATCTCAAGCTGATTTCTCTTCCGTCAAGGACTTGGGAGAATAAGCTTTCTTCTCATCTAGTTGCCTGTCTCCCGCTGGGCTTCGCTGTTCCTCTAACAGGACTAGGGAGACAGACGAAATCTGCTTTCAAGGCATGCTTTATAATCACTCTGCATCTAGGGAGATGATGGGGAGAGAGAGAGAAGGAGGGAGCCAGGCAGGGTGGGAGAGAGAGGTCCCAGAGAGGAAACTCGTGCCTCTCACAAAGGTTCCTGGAGCTGGGTAGTCCCACTGGGTTAGGTAGGTTCCCAATTCGAGAGCTTTCCTCTAAAGGTGACGTGAAAAATAGCGAGGAGTGACCAGGGACACCAGCAGAAGGCCCGTGCTGCCTGGTGGCGTTGGCTTGTGACATCTATTACTGTCAGCAGTGCTTTCAGTGCTCTTCTTGGTCATCAGGGTCATTCTGACTCCTTGTTTCCTATGAGAACAGGCTAATTTGGAAGTCATCTGTGGAGCACTCCACCATATGTTACCCATTTGGTAAACTGTCCCAATTCTAGAAGCAGAGCCACGGTTCGCGTGGAATCCAGGCTCTTATTCGTTAACTTCTTTGGCCTCAAAGAGAATATGCCCTCATGTTTTCCCCTCTAACTTGTCATTGTGAAAGCTCAGAAGCAGCCAAGCTGAGTGCTGAGTGGGAAATTATGGTCCAATAATAATACGTTAAAAGTCAATAGTATAATCCAGACACCAAAGCGTGGTGGAGTGATTTACCACATTGGATGGAGCCTTCCAACGGTCTGGGCATGTGGTTATGATGGTCCTTCCTGTCATAAGTTGAGGGCACTTGGGTACAGGGCTCTATCGAGTGGGGGCGTGGGGAGGGTACTGGATACTGGCCCTGTCCTGATACTTCTGGCCCTGACACAGCAGACTCCCTACTCATCAGGGCTTCTCACTCCAGCCAGAAGAAGCCTTCCATTTCAATTCCTCTTCTGAAAAGAACATGGATATTAAAGTGGATTGTCTCCCAGGTGTCCCAGGAGTATCAGTGATCCAAACAGACAAACAGACAATGATGCTTATGTCATGGAGCATGCTGGTGCCCAAGCCACATGCCCAGAGACTGCCTTAACCTCTGGAGATGGCTAAGCAAGGGAGCTTGGCTGAGGCATGAGGCAGTGGCTTTTATTTCATTCACCTGCAAGGTCCAGATAGTTGAAAAGCTGTTTTGTATCTATCACAGTAAGAGGCTTAGTGCCTTGGTGCTTCAACATTTTGTGACTGTGAATATTAAAATACTCAGCATTGCCACCGCAGTGAACTATCTACATGAGCTCTTTCATAACTTATGTGCCTATTATGCTAACAAGCCCCTGTAAATACTCAAGATTTCTTGACCGGTCACAATTTTAGGGATTCAATTATCTTGTTAATGATATTAATGCGTCTACAAAGATTATTAAGGGCCTTTGCTGCAGAGGAATGCTTAAGTCTTCATTATATCACACCCCATGTTTGAAATCAGTAGTATGTGTTGAATGACTGGCCATAGGTCTAGTGATTATCAGTGATAGGAGGGCAGTAGTGTTCACAACTGGGCTGAACCAGTGTGCACAGGACCATACTCCTGCAAGACAACTTGAGCCCAAATCTTCATGGTGACAGGCTCAGACATCAGTAAAATTTTATAATTTTTTGGTAACTGTAATGTGCAGTCAACATTAAGAAGAGCCATTATAACTCTCCTATAAAACTAATACTGGCTAAACATGCTGAATTATTATTTAAAATGTATTTTATTTCATGTGCATGATGGTTTTGCTTCCATGTAATTATGCGTATTATGTGTATGTGCCTGATACTGACAGACTCTAGAATAGGGTATTGGAATCTCTCATAACCTGGAGTTATAGATAGATATGAGCTTCAAGGTGGGATCTGGAAACTGATCTCAAGTCCTCTGCGAGAGTAGCAAGTACTCTTAATTGCTGGGCCATCTTTCCAACCCCCAAAACATTGTTCTTTTGCTGTTGTCTTTTTTGAGACAGGGTTTCCTGTAGCCCAGGCTCACACTGAATTCAGTGTAGCTGAGGATGACCTGGAACTTCTGATCATCCAGCCTTCACTTCCCACATAGTGTGTGCAGCCTCTCCCAGGTTATGTGGTGCAAGGGATTGAACACAGGGCATCCTGCAAACACCATAAGCAAGCACCATACAGACTGAGCCTCATTTACCTGTTCTCTATCTGACTTTAAAACTATATCACCTTATGCATGCTTCCTAAGCAGTACTTTTCAAAGCTCCATCTATTCATGCAGGATTTTAATCCATAATATCATCTGATCACGACTGACTAGTTTTTAAAGAGATTAAATACTTGAGGCTAGAGTTGAGTATTCAGATTTGGAGGGTGGTACTAGGGTACCAGCATGTGTAATGTGGTCTTAGCAGGTATCTTCCCAAGTAGTTTCAAAGGCAATTCTGATGAAAAGTTTTTGCTGGAAATCATAGGTCAAAGCAGTGATTCTCAATAATACCAGTTGAGCTCCCCAGGAGACATGCTCCATATTTGGAGACGCTGCTGTTTGGTACTATGAATGCGAATTCCTGAAGAGAAAATGTCTGCAAAGACTAACTGCCTAAAACTTCAGTGACTATGTAGCGTTTGGATGTTACAGATCCACAGTCTAATTACAGTTTATTATTCATGATCTTCAACTTACTAGATAATCAGTCTTTACCTCTTGTTCCCTCTTTCCCTCAGACCCAACATCCAGTTACTAGCCAGGCCTTTTAGAAGGTATTAACAGCACTCTGGTTTTCTACCAACGACAGGGCTAAGAGTGCTGTCAACAGCATCCAAAGCCTAAAACAAAGTTCTTTCCATTTAATTGTAAGCCACCTCCTCTGATGTTCCCACCAGTGTATTTTTAAAAGCCTTTATTTATAATTTTTGTGTTTTATTACCTGAATTCCATGAAACGGATTCAATGTTGAAAAACTGGAACTTGGAGTAACCTAAATCCTGTTCCTAGACCGTGGTCACTCAAATTTTGCTCCATAATAAATTCTCTCTTAGCCCCTTGGGGTTGAAAGCTGTGTTTCTGTGTCCATGGTGCCATGGTGGTGGGTGGGTGGGGAAAGCAATGGTGCCTACTGAGTAGACAGAGGCCAGGGAGGGTGCCCACATGCCCGAACGCAGACTGTCCCAACAGAGGCTTACTCTGCGCCAAACACAGCAGCTCGGTAACATAGCTCTACAGAATTCTTTATTAAACAGTGACATCTGTCACATGCATTATTTTTAAAAGTATAGGTGACACATGGCTTTATATCAGGATATTGTGCAGGGCAGTGACATCGAGACAGAGCAGGCAGGAAGCTTCAATTGAACATTTTGAAAATTAAAAAAACAAAGATTTCTCAGGCATTTAAAAAGCCCTCAATATAATTAGCTATTAAAATTTAATTTATAAGAATGCATAATTATTCAAATTTCCCTATCTTTGTCTTTAAAGCAGATTTGATTTTTAAGTGCAAGCTGGAGGCTAAGGTGTTTTGTGAAAGCTTATAGTCATCTGGGACACCCACTGTTTGAGTTACAACAATTTGAATTTTCACTTACTGTTGTAATACCTCGCATTCAAATGCTGGTTCTAAGTTACAACGAGCATTCCTTTGGACAACACTGGAGTTATATGAAGTAGAGCTCAGCACGTAAGTGGAAACACTGTGATAGCTTCTCGTGGTGGCTAGCCATTGTTTAATCTCAGGAGTGCTTTTAATCATTAAGAGGCTGGAACTATGCAAACACCACCAACCTTGCTATCGATCTCACTGCTCCCCAGCGCAGACTGAATCACATACAGCAAGGCATCCGTGAGCCCATCACACTCTCGCATCCTTCGGCGGGCCTCCTCTCCAGCTGAACTTACATTCCTGCAAAGCAAAGGAACATGTCAGTGACCATCACTGTGGTCACCAAGAGAATATCACTTCATAAGGAAGCTCTTTTCCTTTTTACAGTGTTTAATGAGAGTGTAGCTTTTTCAAGTACATGTGGCTTCAACAAACACATCTTGTAGCTAAGTCATAAGCATCTATTGTAGCTTGTTGAGAGAATGCAGAATTCCCAACATGGTATGTCAGAGTCCCAGGACTCTTGAGAATTAGAGACTTCTAGAAAGACCAGAGGTTCACCTCATTTGCAATTGAAGAGGGAATCAAAAGCTTTTGAACATTCTTTAAGAAGTCTCCAATACTTTCACAGAGCTTCCAACTTACTAAATGTCTTAGAGACATAATTTTTTATTCCTTAAACATAGACCCTCCCTGGCCCTGCCAGATAACTATACTTGTAGGAATTCATTCTAGGGACATAAAGTTTCTGTGCCATTGGGATGTCTCTGACATAGCCCACAGGAAAGGCCCACACACTTTCCTGGGTTGCATATCCTGAACTAAAGGCAACAGAAGGTGCCTCTTGCAATACCTCATATGGTAGTGGCACAGTCGGAAAGGGCATCTTCCAGCTCTACACAAGATGTGATGTCTTAATGGATGGAGAATCTGTGGTGTGCTGTTAGAATCTTTGGACGTGCTGTTCAGTTATTCTGTCACCTAAGAACGTTCTTCTCCTAGCTATGTTTAAGATTCAGTTCCAATAGACAATTTTTGTAATGACAACTGATGAAACAGAAGGAATGCTGGAAGAGGTGAATTCATGGAAGGCATAACGTGATTGGGAGAATTTGATAGTGCAAGGGAAATGAGGAGAAGAGAATGAGATAGTGCAGTGGTCCTCAGACTTGGGAATCCTGATGATAACCTTGAAGGCAACTTGAATGGAATGTTGCACTGTACTCTGGAGTCTGACTCTGAGAGCTTGGATAGAGATGGATAGATAACGTGCACCTCCTGGATAATACAGAGCATGAGAGCAGGAAAGGTTGACTCCATTCTATCACCTTGGCTGACATGGTGCTCTCTCATTTTACTTCCAGTTTCTTTTGCTGGCACTGAAATGTTTTGAAGATGAAGGAACAGACCCCCACAGAGACGTTGTCCAAGGTCACATACTGTGGATGTGACAGAGTGAAGGGGACACGATGAAACACAAGTCCATGGAAGAGGGAAAATTGAGGGCTGCAGGGCTGATGGGAAATCTGGATTTCCCAAAACCAACCAAATGATTGGTTTTGTTTGGGATTTTATTTTAATTAAAAGAAAACAGGCCTAATGCTGTTAAAAGACTACTGATTCTAACTGTTTACTTTGTATATAAATGTTTTATAGGGTGAGTTAAAATAAGATCCCCCAGTACTTTAATATAACACTATGAAAGGTTACTCAATTTAAACAGGATTTTTTACTGATCTTAAAATATGAATAGAAGATTTCAGTTGCTTATATAAGGCAACTAGATAAATATTAAAAACATTTTAATGTGAATTTTTATAAACTCCAACTTTTGTTTCTGAGAGGATATCTGGTGGGGATGAAGTAGGAGGAGGAGCTCACTTTCTGCTAGGAAAAAAGTATGAGAGGCATGGCAGTGTTATTCTCAATTATGTATTCTAAATTCATATATTCTGAATTAGAAGAGCCATTATAAAAGAATGTTCTAGATCATGCCACCTAGAAATGATTTTCACCAGGTTGAGCTCTGAAGATGTTTAGGAAGCTCGTCAAAAATTTCCATTACTCTTTCGTGACAAGAAGAATGTTGGGTAGCAGTGTGTGTGTGTGTGTGTGTGTGTGTGTGTGTGTGTGTGTGTCTTTCATTTAGTGAGGGAGTTTTCCCAAATAATTATAGAATCCAGACTCCATAGAGCTGGTTCGTGTATACCATAGCCTCTAGCCTCAGTACTCTCCCTCCACTGATGACTTCAGTCCCTTTTTTGTTTAAGCTCAAGAAGGGAGCCAACTTCCTCCTTCCATAAGACTTTACGATGATCAGCCCACATTTCTTTGGTACTCAACAAATGTACAGGGCCAGACAATGGAAAGAAAAAGAAATGGACAACTTCTATCAATATTAGATATTGTCAATAGTAATTCTGACATTTTTCTTTATCTTAGTTTTATTTGATTCCAGTTCAGCCTCCTCCAAAGTTTAAAAAAGTTATTAATTGATTCCTATTAAGAAATAAGCAAGGTACCGAGAAGTAAGAAAGACTAGTCAGGCTTAGTGGCACATGTCTTTAATGCTAGTACTCAAGAGGCAGAGGTGGGTAGAGCTCTGTGAATTCAAGGCTAGCCTGATCTACAAAGGTTGTTATAGGTAAGCTAGGGCTACAGAGTAAGATCTTATCTTAAAAAAATAAATAAACAAAGAAAGGTTAATATCATCTTTATCAGAGAAGAGAAATGACTAAGACACACACACACACACACACACACACACACACACACACACATACTCGACACACATACACAGTGACTCACATATACAGACACACAGACTCACATTCATCCATGGAATCACACACAGAGAGACTCATATGGAGATGCACAGACACACAGACAGACAGAGAGATAGACACATACGCACACACACATACACACACACACACATACACACACACACACACACACAGACATAGTGTGTACTTTTAAATAAATGTAAGAGTGTGTGTATCTCTTCCTTGCAATAGTGTTTTTCTAGATGTACTTGGATTTGGGTTTACATTTTTAATGAACATGTAAACACACCTTAGGGTGGCCCTTTTTCCTGCTGTGAAGTGAAGGAGGGTGTGTTAGTTACTGTTCTCACCACTTTAGGGAAGAAGATGCAGTTCATCATCATGTTCTGTGTAGGTGGGGGTGGGGTGGGATGGCGTGGGAGTGGGGTGGGAGTGCACAGCAGCATTCAAGTCAGCAGGAGCTTGTGGAAAGACTCCTCACATGGTGGCCACACTAGGAAGCTGAAAGTAGGAACTGGAAGCCATGCCAAGCTTCACTCTCAGATCTCCATCCCCTGTGACCCAGCTCTGTTATCCAAGCCCCACCATCTCTCAAAACAGCACAACAAGCTGAGTACCAAGTATTCAAACTCAGGAGCCCATGAGAGACATTTCACTTTCAAACCATTTTCAAAGCAAGTGCTTCTTGCTCATTCCTAAACACAAGCTTACTCTTTCACTGTGACTGACACTCAGCATTTACTATTGCTGAAGACTTTTGATCATCATTAAAGTGTAGTCGTATGAGCTGATGGTTTAAATGTAAAGATATCAACATGACTCAATAAAGACATAAACCTCATATTACTTTAACTTGAATCTCTGTGCCTACACATTTACTATGAATTCTCTGCTGGTTATGAAATAAAAGAAGTGAGTGGCTACTGTCATAGCATAGTAAGTATTTGACAATGAGCCAATGCCTAACATAGAGAGTCCCTTTATGCTCTCTGCACTTAAAATTATTTTCTGCCCATCATGGGAGGGGATTTCTAAATTTGCTAGAAATAGTGCAACAAAATTATATTAAAACTACAGCATTGAAAAAATTCCTCAAGATTCTTTGTGAACACCTCCAATACATGTACAATATCTAGCCCATAGAAATAATCTATATAATCATGGTTGAACTGTCAGCAGATTATTCAATAGGTTCAGATTTCAGTGGATTCTATGCTTGTTTTATCTAAGATATGAAAAATGATACAATTTGTTTCTATATCTTCTGATTACAATACCAAGTTTGTATTCCACTGCAACCAGACAACTGCCTCCTTTCTCCCATCTTCAGTGCTACTGGGCATTTCCCTTAGATCCTCCATTATCCACTGACGTATTTAAGTTAAACAGAACATGCAGTGTTCTCCTAGGATCCACAGGGGACTTAGATCAGATGTGAATGGCAATACCACTTCACTTAATATGTGTCTGCTACAAAAAGTCAGTATGAGAAATAACACGTACCAAAAACCAGGGGATGGATTTAGGGGAGTTAACATTGGGATTGGCCTCTTCCTCTATACTCCTTTAGTTCTTGGAACAGCCACTGCTGATCACCATTGCTCTCATGTGGGAATCACTAAGAATGGGGCCTTGCTCTACACCGTTCCCTTCTGGAGGGCTTAAAAAATGCCATACTATGTGCATTTCTAGCACGGACTGCCTGATGTGCATGTTGCAGGTGCTCAGAGCAAGTTGGCCATTACATGTATGTTCACTTCTTTGTTCAGAATGGAAATCAGGAAGTTGAGGACACACCTAATGCACTGATGACACACCTCCAGGTAAAATGTGTATGTACAAACGTCAGATGCTTGTTTCAGCATTTGAATGCAGGCTTCTTATCTACTGTTTGATTTTGCCACCATTCCATACACCTGGGTTATTCAGAGAAAGTTTAGTTTTCAGAGAAACAAAGAAAGCAATAGCATTCATTTTGAGATGTGCTTTCCTATGGTTGTTCAGATGACTGAGAGCATGTTGGAGATAACTGCTCTGCTTTGCAGCCTGCTGACTATCTGACATTCCTGTTTCACCCGAATCTCCAGTCTGGGGGTTTAGGGGACTGAGCTTTTACTCTCCAGAGTGAAAGTATTCCCCCTCTGGTGTCTCTGTATCTTCCTCCTTGCACCAGACCTGTTTCTTTGGCTTTTTCATGGTGGCTGCACCTGCAGACAGTGCTACCAACCAGTCTCCACTTCCTAGAGCCCAGGCTCCTGGCTTAACTGGACCAAACCTGCATATTTCTGCCCTGATGTTCACTGGGATAATGTATTTTACTTCCCAATTACCATCAGAGCCCAGACATGGGGACTCAGAGGGTCTTGGACTGGATTCTTAAAAGTATACACTGGATATAGGAATGGGGGCTAGACTGGGTAGAGCCCAGCAATGGAGCAAAGCTGTGATTGCTTTTATAAATACAGATAGTTGCACAAGAAAACAGGCACATATGTGGTATGGCTTTGGTGCTAATCCAACAGGGCTGGCAAAATACACTACAGAATTAGCTGTAGTGCTAGACAATACTTGGGACCACCTGAAACACAACTGGGAGTCTCTAGATTATTGGGCATGGATATGGAAGTGCTGCCTGTAGCCTCAAAGGCTGCAATATCCCATCCATCTAGAATGTCCTTCTTTCTGCCACTAACCTATGGACTCTGTTCATCACAATTTCCAGGGTTAGACAAGAGCACTACTATGCCCACCTTCCAAGTCTTACACCTTGATTATCTTTTTGTTGCTTTGACAAGCTTGAGAAACAGCTTAAGGAAGATTGATCCTGCACAGTTTCATAGATTTCAGACTGGTTCTCTGGTTCTGTTGCTTTCAGACTTGTGGTGTGGTAGTTTATCATGGCAGAAGGATGTGAAGAAGAAAGCTGTCCAACTCATGGCATCCAGGAGACAACGGGTAAACAGGCATGAGAAGAGGGGCCCTGAACCAAAAAAATACCCTTACAAAGCACCCTCCAGTCACCTACATACCCCTACAAAGCACCATCCAGTAACCCACTTACCTCTACAAAGCACCTTCCAGTGACTGGCTTGCTCCAACCAGGCCTCACCTCCTAACAGACCCATTCAGCTATGAAATTATTAATAGACCAATCCATTGATAAATTTGTCTTCTAATCACCCAACAAGCCCTCAATAATAAAGAATTGCTGAAGACCAAGCCTTAAACAAATTAGCATTTGGGAAACACTTCAAATGCAAACCACAGCAGTTCCCACTACCTCCTGCCTCACTCCAGGGATCCTTTAGAGCAACTGCAACACTTGAAATCAAACTAGTACCCCATGGTGTTGGGAGGACAGTAGGGATTTCTCTCACTTGTGCCTTGCTTCCCCCAACACAGCACATACTTGGAATTCATTGAATGGCCACATACTCAGTGAAAGAACACACAACTCTTTTCAGCCCTGTATGCTTCTAGACCAGTAGTCTTAACCAGAGCAAGTTTGCTCCAGTGAACACAGGAGGATCTCTGGGTATCAGGATCGAGAAATCACTAGCATCTATTGAGTGGAAGTAGCTAGGGCCCCTGGTAATCCTCCTACTATAGGCCTCAAACAAGCTCAGCAGTGTGAAGGGAGGGGCCTGCTTTCAATAGCTGAGGTCCCTGAACTTCTTCCTCAACACCCAGCTCCTGCTTACTCCAGTGACTCTATGACTTTCAGAGTGTCAGAATCATCCTTGGATTTGGTTAAAAATACAAACCTGAGGCCCTCTCCTGCCTCAGTGCCCCATATATGTGCTCCATTGTCTGGATGACACACATAAATTTTTTTCAGCCTTAAAGCAAAGTGAAATGAAATTTACAGGAAACTGGGTCATCCTGGAAATCATTATATTAAATAACATAATTCATCCTCAGAATGACAAATGATCTCTCTCAAATGTAGATCTTTGCTTTTAGTATCAAGTATCTGTATGTGTGTGTATGTGTGTGTGTGCATGCACATGTGTGTCAGCATCAGTGTTGTGTATATTATGAAACGAAACGAGGGGAGAAGAGGTTTTAAGGAAGCATGCAAACATGCATATGTGTTAGGAGCTCTCAGAGGTTCAGAGGTACAAATTGGGACAGATTTGGGATAAAATGAGAGGAGGATCAACCAAAAACTTACAAATGAAAATTTCATAACAAAAGCTAGCACTTTGTGTGCTAACTAAAAATGATCAAAGTTTTAAAAATTATTCTGCGAAATACCAACCATAGGCATCAAACAATATTAACCATGTTAGGATTAGCCACACCTCTGTATATACTTTTACTGGGGAGTTAAATTGACTTAAAGAGCTCCTGACTTTCTCTCCATCTCTCTCTCTCCACAGCTGAGTACAAATGGTACCTCATCACAGCCAAGTCAGAACTGTTTCCTGAGAAATGAATTTCCTTAATTTTTAAAGGATTAGCACAGTCTAGCTGTTTGGATTACTGTGCACCTGACTGTCTTCTCCTGAGGAAGGCAATTTCTTTATAAATCAAGATGACGAGGGCTTGGTAATTGCTTGGCTGAACTGCAGGGACAGAATGCTTCAGTGGCCAAAGACCAGCTACCTACCATGGCCAGCAGAGAACCCTGTTGCTATTCTGCACTCAGAGCATTCTCTGCTGCATGCACTCCCCCACAGCCTCCAGGTCCCCTCATAAATGAGAAGTATCAGAAGGAGATGGATGAGCTCCTTTTTCATTGATGATTAAACACTTTCCTTTTAAAGACTGCCTGGGTATGTGCCTTCTGCAGTCAGTCATGCATCAGGGAACACTGTTCCAGGGAAGCCCAAAGCAGAAACAGAGGTACCTGAGTTGAAAGATACCCTTTCACTGTCAAGTACTACCTGGGGCTTTAGCTACATGATTCCAATTAGACAGGACGTTTGCCACAGAGTTAACTGCTCCACGAAATGTCTGCTAAAAGTTTTCCATTGGGCTAAATTACAGGGAAATCATAGAGATAAGAACACGAATGCTATATGGCTATAACCATTAACTAGGAACCTAATTGTTCATGTGGTCCTTTGTGTTCTCCAAACACGCCCACACTGTTCACAGTTGTTTCCTATCTGGCTGTACTAAGAGCATGAACTGTACTCCCTGGCATTTATCTTTTGGTGACCACTTCTGGAATTTGGAGTGTTTCCCTGTTGCTCAACCCCCAGACAGTGCCCACCTCCTTTGATTACACTAATGTACAAAGAGTTTTACTTACATATTTGGGATGGACTTGAAAACCAGGGTATATTACATGCAAAGCCCCCACATTACCTACAGATCTGGCAACAGTACCTTTGTGAAATGCACACATCACTGCAGCAAGTGCTTATCCAGTGGTTCTCAACATGTGGGTTGCAACCCTTTGGGGGAGTTGAAAACGCTTTCACAGAGGTTGCCTAAGACCATATGCATATCAGGTATTTACATTACAATTCATAACAGTAGAAAAATTACAGTTATGAAATAGTAGTGAAAATAATTTTATGGTTGAAGGTCATTACAGCATGAGGACCTATATTAAAGGGTCGCAGCATTAGGAAGGTTGAGAATCATTGACTTATACCACGCTGCCAAATAATGAGCTAATGATGACCTCTTCATAAATGTAACAACAGCTAAAGAAAAAAGTCATGGATCCAAAGCAAACTAAGTTCAAAATTAACAAAAACAAGTATTTTCTCCCCTTTCTGCTAATTCATATTATTAATCAGACATGGCTTCATATGAGAAATCAGAAAACTTGAAATTTGCATATATTATGCTTGTGTGTATGTCTGTGTGTATGTTGTATAATATGAAATGTATATGAATAGAAATTAGTGTTCGAGGGCATGAAAACTGAAGTTCCCAGCAAAGATCCACATCTGTGTTGAAGACAACACAATCTATGATCACTTGTGAAGAGAATCTCAAGTAGTGTCTACATTGGACTTGCCTATGGGAATGTCTGTGGGGCATTGTGTTAACTAAATTCTTTGATGTGGGAAGACCCAGACCATCATGGGAGAAACCAGACCCTAGGTGAGGGGTCCTGAACTATAAATGAGTAGAGAGCTCAAGCTCAGCACAAGTGAAAAAGTAAATGAGTACGCCTGCATTTATTTCTCTCAGCTTTTCACTGTAGATGTGGTGTGACCAGGAACTCTAGTTCTTGGTTTGACATTTCCTCATTGACTAACCAGAGCCTGGAATTGCAATCCAATTAAGTCCTTTTTCCTTTAAGTTACGTTTTTGTTCTGTGTCTTTATCACAGCACTAGAAATGAAACTGGGACATCAACTGACTGGTTAGAACTGTGACTGTACTGAACTGCAATGTTACAGATCCAGGGTTAGACTATCTTGGGCTCTCATTAGCCTCCTAAAAACCACTCATTGCTCATTTCTCTCTGTGACCTAACACACTTGTAAATATCAGATGCACCCTTTTAGAATGTTAACTTAGTCAATCATCAATCCAAAAGTGAAGAATCTCCTCAGATGAAGCTGAACCCTATAACAGAGATTTCTTCCCTTCAGTGTAACTCGATGTTCCTACCAAGGTAGTTAGAAAATAGTTTGATTTGTGAATTTCTTTTGCTCTGTAACTGTAAAAGTTTCAGGAGACAATTTCCACGTTGGAACATGGTATTCAGGGCAATGTGAATGGTCACTCATATTTGGTTCAAGAATAAACTATCTCTTGTTGCCTTTGACATGAGAGCTGTGTTTGGAGTAGACAGAAAACTGGAATATAAATTCAATTTTAACTTCACTGAGCCTCCCAGAAGATAAGCATGAAAATGATGATATAATCCAAGTCCTTATATTATGAGCCCTTCATATTTTTGTTTGCTTGCTTGCCTTTGGGGTTTTGTTGTTGTCTGACACAAGGTATCTCTACATATCTGTGTCTGTCCTGGAACTTACTATGTAGACCAGGCTGGCCTCACACTCACAGAAGTTCACCTGCCTCTGCCTCTCTAGTGTTGCAATTATAGACATGTACCATCACACCCAGCTCTAACCCTCCATCTTCTGAGGAGCAGACGAACAGAACTGACAAATAAGGGACCATTGGGAACTGGCCACCTACAAGGTAGGAGTCAGATTGTGGTTTGAAGACTCTCAAAATCTGGGACTCTGGATTATTAATAGATATTATTAAAAACAGCCTTTTGGCTTCCATTTCTATTCTTTGCCTAGTTCCCTGTATGCAGTCATGCAATCTTTTAAATTTACTTATTTGAAGAAAATTTTAACAAACTGCACTTCAAAAACTTATTAAAGTTGAGAATCCAAGGGGGTTTTAAAAGCTCACTTATCTAGATGCTAAGCTTTCCTTCAGGCATGTTTCTTATTCGCATGATTGCTTTGATCACACACTGATAGCTTATTGGGTACCAATAATAACCACAAGAACCCTGAGCGTATTGAGAGAAAGAGTTGTGTATTCTTTTGGTGTTTACTCTCTCCTCCTGTATGGCTGTCCAGCTCTCCTAACTGAAGCCAGCAGCATTTCTCTAACCTGACTGTTCAGGGTTCTTGCCTTTCATGGAGGGATAGAATGACTGGAATAAGAAGCCCCAAGGTAAGAGAGGAGCAATAGAAGGCCAAAGCTCTGTTACTTCAGGCCAGGCCCAGTTGGTGTCCCTTTCCTTCCGAATTTTTGATGTTTGTGGTGGACTCACAACATTTAAATGTTAAGTTTTTCTCAGTGTGGTGATACCAGGAGGTGGAGTCTTTGTTATCTATTAGGATTTAGGGGCACAGCCTATGTGAATGAATCCTTGCTTTTAAAAGGAGACTCTAGAGATCTGGCTAGCTGTTTCTCTACCCTGGGAAGACACAGGAGAAGCCACTTTCTGTTTCTGGAACATCACACTTGTAAGAATCTATCCATGCTGGTCCTCTGGTCTCAGATGCTAAGCCTTCAGAGTTATGACACATTTATATTGATTATAAGCTACCCAGTCAATCACATTTTGCTATGGCGACCTAAACTATGACAATCCTCTTATATTTCTTCCCTGTAAGGAGGAGCTCTACATTTTTGGTAAAAATAATAAAACTTAATTGGATTAAAATATCATTGGATCAAAACAGCTTAAAAGCTGTGTCTAGATGGTAGTAATTAAAAAATATAATGTATCTTTCTTTTACAGTCTTAGAAATGTACCCATCTTGCACATTCCTAAATTATGAAGTTAAGTTTGAAAACTCATTTGGTGGTGTTACATGGGCCAAACAATGTCACAGCTAGAAGAAAATCTAGACTCCAGTAGATGGATTAGACACAACCATGCAGTTCTGCTAGGTGAATATTACCTTTTGGAGATAATTTGAATTTTTAGCTAATCAAGCTCACACTGTAGAGAATGTCTACAGTACAGCCTTTGTTTGAGGATAAAGATAGGAAATGAGAAGGGGGGGCAAAAACTACTTGAGTACATCTGTGCTCCACGTAAGAGAATGTTGCACCGAAAACCCAGCAAAACAAAAAATGCCATGGCTTTCTTGTTCCTGAAAGAGAAATGGTAGACATTTAACTATATAAATATAATAATTATATTTATTTATTTTCTCTGGAGAACTTTCTAGAAGCAGGAGACTGCTTTTGTAAAGAAGAGTACTTGAGGGTTTCAGGTTGGGGCTCGGGGTACACTAAGACAGATTGTCATATAAGAAGTTTATTAGGTGACCTAGTAATGCCGTGGGCAGATGGACAGATAGACAACAGCATGGTGGAGGCTCTGAGCGGAGTTCAGGCCCCAGCACCAGAGATAGACAACATGATGTGGTATTTGAAGAGCAGAAGCGGGAGTCTCTTCTTATATCTTCTGAGGGTGAATGAGATTGTACAGCATAAGCCAGAAGCTTGGCTCTCCAATTCTTAGGTAAGAGTCAGAGAAGACGGTGAGGAGCAGAATGTATAGACACTATACCAGTATCCTTTGATGGTAATTCACTTCCCTGGGAAGTCTGTTAGCCAGAGGTTCATAGGTGATGTCTCAGTCGGGAGCGTGTCAGTATCTGTGAGAGCTGAAGGTATTGGAGCTAGAGCAGCAGCCGGAGTCTGACATTACATTCTTATAAGCACCACTGTGGTCTTTAAGTTCATAAACTGGTCTGAATTTCTAGTTAAGAACTGGATACTCCAGTTTGGAGAAGGAAGGAGTTCATGATACCCCATCCTTAGGGACAATTGGCAATTGATTGCCATGGGGCAAGAGAGAGTCAGTTTCCTCCAGAAGTATAGCCATGTAGGTTGCGATGCTGCATTGGATAGCACCCTACACCCTACTTAGAAGGGCACTGCTAAGTACTCAGTGGAATTTTAAAAAGAGGAAGAAAAAGAGGAAGAAGAGGATGATAAGAAGACATGAATTTGGGAAGTATGTAGAGGGTCTGGAAGGAGTTGGGAAAGGAGGTGGGTAATGGGTATAAATTCATTGTACTCATGTATGGAATACTAAAAGATAAACAACATTTTTTAAAGAATAGTGTTTTGAAAGACAGTGAACAGCTGAGCCTCTGCCTCTTCACAGCATGGCTGCCATGTTGTTTGCCTGGACTTTTTGTCCTTCATGTTGGGAGGAACTCTAAAGATGTCCCTCTAAGATTCCCACCTCCTAGTTGAATATGAATCTTGGCATGGTAGTGGAGATGCCTTGAAGATCATGCCTGGCTAAATTTGGACAGGCTCTGAGTAATCACAGGAACCCTTCCAAACAAGAGGAAAGCAGAAGTGGAGTGAGAGTGTGGATGGAAGGGGAGCAGGAGAGATGGGAGCAGGAGAGATGGGGAGCAGGAGAGATGGGAGCAGGAGAGATGGGGAGCAGGACAGATGGGAGCAGGAGAGATGGGGAGCAGGAGAGATGGGGGCAGGATGGAGGAGGTTCAGCATGGCAGCTGGAAGACTGAAGGATCAGGGAATGCAATGATGGCTTCAAGGATCTGAGAGCAACTCGTGTTCAGCAGCCAGTGCGGAAACAGGGCTGTCACTCTGCAGCTTCTCAGAATTGAATTTGGTCAAAAGCTCATTTATCCTGAAAGTAAGATCTTCCTAGAGGTTCTCAGGAAGAGCTGATGGTGGACCCCTTAATATCAAACTTGATCAATTTCAAGCAAAGAAATCAAGCAAGCCTCTCATAGTTCTGGGGCACAGAACTCTGAGGTCATGAAACTACACATTCTGTGATTCTGGTTTGTAGTAATTTGTTGTGACAGGTCATCAAAGCCTGAAACTCACTGTGAAATTTTGCATAAATGTTCATTTTAACATTTCTGATTAAGAATTAAATCGATAGTAGACCAACCTGTTTCTTCTTACTGGCATGTTTTAGATGCTCTGAACAACAAGATGTCATTAGGACTAAAACTCATTACGACTTTTAGATGCCTCTTGTTGCAGGAATTCAATCTGAGCAACGTTCTCACCAACTCTAGGTAACACCTAAGAGTAGGTGCCCCCAGCTTACTGCCACCAGATGGCTGGCACTCAGTGTGAATGCAGGATAATGGTGCCACAGGGTACATCATCTCATTTTATGGCTGTGGTTGTGAAAGGAGTAACGCTTTGCAAATCCAAGGATTATAACAGCTGTGCGAAAAAGTCAAATGCAAAGACACTTTGAGAATCCACAAAGCATCATTCTAGAGAGCTCACAAGATAGCTATTAAGAGCTGCATCCCATGGTTTAGCCTAGGCACTCCAAACAAGTACTACCATCTAAGGAAGTGGTTTTCAAGCTGAGGGCACGGCCCCTTTGGGGCTTGAATTACCCTTTTACAGGGGTTACCTAAGACCATCTGCATATCAGATATTTACATTATGATTCATAACAGTAGCAAAATGTTATTCAATTATGAAGTAGGAATGAAAATAATTTTATGGATGGAGGTCACCACAACATGAGGAACTGTATTAAAGAGTCACAACAGCAGGAAGGTTGAGAACCACTGATCTAAGGGTTTTTAATCTGCAACTTTCATCACTCTTGGTTTTGAGCAAATCTAAATATTTTATTTAAAAATTATACATTTAAACCAACTTATTATCTTCCCCAAGAAAAACTAGAAAGCAAAAGCAGAGGTGTTTGTTCTTCACACTCAGCCTAGGTCCCATCTACCTGACATGTCCTCATTGTTCTTTGTAGAGGATTACGATTCTTAGAAGCCTGGCACAAACTATGCCAAGACATCAGTGTATTGTAGCAGTAACTTAGAAAACAGGAGCTAGAAACTCAAGATTTTCTTAAATCTCATCTTAATATAATTATCCTTATGACTATTCCTTTCATGAGTACTAAAATAGAAAGCTTTTAGAGATCTGTTGACCAGTAAAGAACATACCTACAAAAGTCAGAGTAGATAATTTTTTTAAATGTATACCTCCAGAGGATCCTTATTTGCCACACAAATGCGCAAGCTATGGCTGCTTCAGCTAGGCCCTGGATGACTTCATTTAATCTGATAATTTGTTGAAATCACCAAGAACCACACTGTGCTACTTTAACTTTAATCACAAGTACTCAACATGGAATATTTTTATAGAATGTGAAAAAAAAATCAAATATACAATATTAGGCTATTCCAAATTCTTCAAATTGCTGCAAACCATCTTTTGTTGTACATAGACACATCTGAAAGGCTGTGCCAATAACTCACACACTCTATCAACCCTGGATACTCACTATAAGGCAAGACAGGGTGCACTGTAGTTCCATTCAGTTATAAACAAGGGAGGTGCAACCGTACTGTCATTCTCCATTTGATCTGAATTTTAGAAGTGGGTTAGGGAGTGATGTCTACCCTTACAATAGTGCTGGCCAATGCACCGGTACTTGTGTTATCCCTTACTTACCACAAATTCATATGTTGAAACTAACTACTAAGGTGAAGGTGTTCAGAGGAGAGGTCCCTGGGCCTGGCTGGCTGTGCCAGTTGGATGAGGTGGAGTGTGGACCCCTCATGAATGAGACCAGTGTTCTTATAAAAGAGGCCTGGGGGCATGTTAGTTCCTTCTCCCATATGAAGACCCAGCAAAATGGCATCGTGTTTGATGCAGAAAACAACCATCACGAGTCACTGACTGTGTTGGCAACTCCATCTTCTCACCCTTCAGGACAGAGAAACAGAGTTTTGTTGTTTTTGAATTACACACATGAAAGTATTTTGTCCTAACAGTCTACACAAAGACAGCCAGCCCTCTCTTTTCTTTTTCCTTTTAGGTATGAATTTATTTGTCATGGACACTGTGGATTAAGTTAGTGATGAATAGGAAAAGTAATATGTGAGGAAACATAGGCCTTCCCAAAGTAGATCTGTGGCTACCATGGTCAAGAGAAGCAAGAGAGGAGGAGATGGAGTGGAAGAGCAAGCAGACAGAGAGGGAGGAAAAGAGGGAGGGAGATGGAGGGAGGGAGAAGGAGGGGGCAGGGACAGGGAGGGAGGAAGAGAGAGAGAGGAATGGGGATAAAGATTGGAGGTGTTAACCGGAGACTGACTGACTTGGAGGTTTCCCAGATGATTGCTCTGCCATGTGCCAGGATGCTTAACTTGTCAGTAGCATGTGCTTCTAGTCCTTGACTCTTTCCCACAAAACCCCATCCAATTGGCACAGCCAGCCAGCTGCAGCTCCACAGCTTGCCTCCAATCATTCTTCATGACCAGTGCCTTATCTATCTACCATCTCCTATCTCTCATGTAGTCTCTCTGCTTTTCCCCCTTCCTTGTTCTCCATGGAAGTTCCATGGGACCACTACAGTGATACTTAGAAAACATGCATTGAAGTACAAGTCCTCTCTAAGATCTTCCATTTTGCTCTTGGTCAAACTAAAAGTCCTTAGCATGGTACATGCTAGGAAGGTGTTCTGTATTCCCCAACCAGGTTGAAGCCCATTGTTTTATGTTCTTTTGGGGTCCCTTTTTACATTGCATCTGGTCCTATTTACTGCTTCTTTTAGAGTGTGCATGTGCCCTTCTTGTCAGGAATGTCACCATGGTCTAGTACAGTGAAATCCCTTTATACATGTTTGTTGAATTGAGAACATGTCCCACTTTATCTTAACCAATAATATCACCACAAATGCTACATGGACTCTTTCCTTTCTTCTAAAATTTCACCACCCAGAGATCTACTGTCTGTATTTTTCTTGGCATTCTTATCTCCTAAGCTCCCACAGCAAAGACAATGAAGCTCTGACCACTCAATGGCTTTTTCTGCTCAAATGTTTAAATGTCCTCTTAATCCTACTACAAAACAATATGGTCACGTCCATCATAGAAACGTCCCACTTATCCTGGTACCAATTTTTTTTGGACTCTGCTTCTCTTTGACGATAATACTCTCTACCAAAAGCAACTTCAAGGAGAAAAGAATTTCTTTCATCTTATATTTTTACATCACTGTTCATCATTGAGGGAAGTCAGGGTAGAACTCAAGCAGGAACTGAAGCAGAAATCATGGTAAACATTGCTTATTGGCTTACAGGCTCCTACTCAGCTAGATTTCTTGTACACTCCTCCTGGCTTACCTGCCTAAGGATGGTCCTGCTCATAGTGGGCTGAAAACTCCCACATCAATCGTAAGTCAAGACCATCTCTCACAGACATGGCCATAGACTAATTTGATTGAAGCAAATCCTCGATTGACTTCCCCTCTTCCCCGATGACTCTAGTTTGTGCTTAGTTGGCAGTAATATCTAACCAGATCATCAGGTAAGGTAATCTGTTCACAGAGTACTTAGAGTGTGAGTAGAATATATTTTAGTGTCAGCCACAAGGCCTCATTTTGTTAATGATGTAACCCATGTAAAAGTGGGTTCATGTTCTGACTGAGCGGGGAGGACCGGATATGACTAGTGAGACTGATAGCTTTAGATTTTTTTTTTTTATTCACCAAGAACCCCAATGAGAGAGGGGGGACATTTCAGAAAGAGGTAAAATCAATCACATTAGCAGGAGATTAGACACTTTTATTTTATCTACCATTGTATCCACCAATACTTTACTGAGTAAAAAAAATAATTCTCACATGTACGTGGTTACAGGTACACCTGTAACATTATAGGCATACAGCCCTTAGGAGTACAGCATTATAGGTCTAGTTGGCATAAGTCTAGTCTAACCTTTTCTACCTTTACACTAATCATTTTTTCAACCACATATGGATGTTTTAAAAAAATATTACATGTACTTATAACATTTAATTTTATATAATTCTAATAATGACTCTCTAGAACAGTGGCTTTCAATCTGTGAGTTGCAACCCCTTTGGTGGTTGAGTGACCTTTTCACAGGGGTCGCCTAAAACCATCTGCATATCAGATATTTACATTATGATTCACAACAGTAGCAAAATTGAAGTTATGAAGTAGCAGCCAAAATAACTTTATGGTGGGGGGTCGCCACAACATGCGGAACTGTGTTAAAGTTCTGCAGCATTAGGGAGAATGGGAACCACTGTCCTAGAACTAGATGGTGATGGGACATATCTGTCAATGCTTCCTAGTGTGATACTAACTCACATGGGAAGGAAAGAAAGTGGCGATGTGATGCCTATTTATTCCTAGCTATGGAATAAATATTTGTTCTACCTAGGATATGCAAGGGAAGATCTAGAAATGCATAAAAATCTGATCATATATATATGATATATATCATACATGATAAGACACATACTAGTTTTTATTTTTCATTTTGCAGTGTTAGTATATACAGTAATAGAAAAGGTCAGAGAAATTAGTGATAACTGCATGTTCATGTGAATGATTTTACCTCTTTCCCACATGTCCACAGTTCTATCTTCAGGGTTGTTGATGAATAAAAGAAGCTGTAACTAGAAGTTAGAGGTTTCAGGCTTTGGAAGACAACTTTAGTAAAGATATTCCTTAGGCTGGTTAATTATCCCCACCAAATTTGTAAATTTGTAAATATGATAAAGACTGACTTTGAATCTGTTGTGCCTGGACATACAAGAAATCACGTTGTAAGAAGACTAGACAGCCATGCCAGCTGACAACACAAAGGGCCACTACAATTAGAGTATAAAAAAAGACGTTAAACAGGTCTCCTAGGCCAGCTGTGTCCACAGTCAGATGCCCAGATGTTAGTGGGCAGCCCTCAAGAGAGTCACATTTTCCTCCATATATAGCTTTGGCTGGTGAATGAATACACATGGCTACTTTTGATTGATTTCTTTGCTTGTCAAACAGGGAGTAACTTGTTGAAATAAAAAGTAGAAATATAAATAAGGACTAAAAGTTGCCAGCATTAATGGACTCTAGCTGCAGAAAATAAATCTAAAGTTAGCAAGAGACCATTCTCCTAATGCCTGATCCTTCTTTCTCCTTACTCCATAGGGCAAGGAAAAATAGAGTGTAGCTTTCTGAAGTACTTTCAAGAATTTCAGCAAAATCTGAAGGTGAATATATTAGAAAGGCATATATAGTTAGAGGTGCACACTAGAAACAAATCTATATTCTATCTCCACAGGTCTCCACATAAACAAAATGTTTATGAATGCTGTTACTCACTTGTGCAGAATGAAAGTATTCTGCACCATATCCGAGAAAGGCTTTGATGTCACATTTCACCTCACTGTCTACCTAGCCTTGAACAACACAGTTAATGTCTTTCATTTTCTAAATGTGAACTGCTGGTAGATATGTAAGGCCTCTCATGTACAAATCTATATAGGAGGCTACTCATCACTCCCTGTTTTTTGGGTCCTCAGTTTCTGCTCACTCAATTGCATTTATTGTCACACACTTTATTATTCGGCTCAATAATTTATCCTTGGATCCTATAAACAACTCTTTTTATCCTGTCAAGTTCAGGAGCAATTAAAAATTAAGACAAATGAAATGGAAACAAAAGAGCCTGTATACTGGTAAGGCTGTTGAGAGGGTGCTAAAAATTCATTATCACAAATAATATGAATATCTTAAAGTTGTGATATGATCCAGTCTGTGCTGTCCAACTGCTTTGGAAAATGGGGCTGCTCTGTAAGTTCATATCTGCAGCTTCCCTGCACTGTCTGGGAAACACTATTTGCTTGAAGTCATCCATCACCTCTGGGCTCTTACAATCTTTCCACCCCCTCTTAGATTAAGTTTTTTTTTGAGTCTTGGAGGGTAGGGATGCACATTACTGTCTCATCCTTTAGAAATGAAGAAGGATGTGGGTGCTGCAGTATCACACAGCCAGTGACTTTCCAGGCTGACCTAGATTGGAATGTCTTTTCTATACTGTATACTTCTGAAGATATCCCATATCAACACCAAGCCCATCTCAAACACAGCACATCTGACCATCACTTCTAGGGCATAGTTCAGGATGAGCAAGCAGGGTCAATGCTGTCCTATGTCCCACCTGCCCCGCTACTACTTCCTTAACCCCCTCTCCAGGTCCTTGCTCTCCTCTCTGCTGTACCCGCGCACCACACAGCTGTGTGCCACAGCTGCCTTTATACAGCACAGGGATCATGGTACCTCTTTCTGCTAACCATGCTTCCATGCTTCCAGGTAGTCTACAAAAGCAGAGACTTCCTCCAAATGGCCCTCATTCTTGAACTCTTAACACTCAGCACTGGAGGTCTTTCCTCTTTCAGGTTCCTCCCCATTGACTGTACCCTAGGTAGTCATACTGAGTTATTTGTCCATCCCCAGACTTGAACTGTGTTTGAACCTCTCTTCTCCTTTGCCTCTTAGACTGCCTATGCTCTGCACGCCCACAGCCACCATCTGGGTGTCCTCCTAGTGTTCTTCGGGGTGATATAAACGCCCCTCAGACAGGGCATTTCAACAACGCTACATAGGCTTTAATCATGGTACTATTCACCATGACTCAAACTCCCGTCTATTCATTCAGACCACGAGTATCTAACTAATGTCTAATTAATCTTTGCCTTTATGGTACCTAGCAACCTCCTGGGCACAGCTTAGAAATTCAGTTAATGTATACGTAGAAGAAAAGACCTCATCTCTGCTAGCTAAACTATTGACTTAGCACTCATCTAAGGACATTATACAATCTTATGGCTATTCGAAACTATTTGAAGAGAGACAGCAGGCTTTGCCAGCTGATTCCAGGGTCAAAGCATCATGAGAGGAGCCTTCTATTCAGACTCTGGAAGCTCATGTTGAAATCTTGATGTATAAAAGGTGGTTTTTTTTTTTTTCATGAGTTCCAAAACAAGTTGCTAAACATTGGAACTTATTTTTATTTTCAATTGGAGAGAAATATACATTTTTCCCTAAAGCACTGTAGTGGTACTATTTCTCGATTTTTAAGATATCAATAGATGAGAATTCAGTATCATAAAAAGCAAGAACCAAGAGCAATACAAATGAGCTGAGAGGATAGTACTCACTGAATGGGACAGTGATGTCTGTGTGAGAGAACAGACATTCTGCTGCTCTGTAGAACTAACTGATACAGTGGCTTCACTTAGTGGATATAGCATAAGCACTCCTACCAGAAAACAAGAAAGCACGTGGCAATAACCAAGAGATGTCTCTCGTGTGCAAAGCTGTGGTCAGGGCAGTGCTCTCTCTACAACTGGGGAGAGCTTCTGAGTGCGTAGGAAACTTGCAAATTTCCTTGCCTCAGTGAGAATGGGCACAGAGCAGTTACCAGGCAGGCAGCACAGCAGCTGTTGAAGGTGCACCCAGGGATTCAGTGATTTCTCAGTCACTGAGCTAGGAACTTCTCAGGCGTCTGCAAGGAGAACGATGACACGACGATGTTTCGGGAGAATGAACTGGTGACGTCATGATCCTCAGCTACTTGGGAATACGGCTTGTCACGTGGCTGGGTGTAACGGGGCACACAGGCAAGGGCTTTGCTCTCAACTGTGAGAAGCACTGCAACAAAGGCAGGAAATCTTTGTAAAGGGGTCAGGGAGCCTTGCTTTGTCATGGAAGGCCTATGAGCGGGAAGTGAACTTAAGTTGAGATGCGACGAGGCAAGATGAAGAACCAGGTTCTTTGTGTTCTTTGAATCATGTGCGAAAGTAATAAGGCAGACCGGGACCTGGTGTCCAGCGTGGGAGCAACGAGGCTGTCATTGCGTACATAACAACACGGGCAGAAGGACCACGGTGAGGCTGGAGACCTCAGGGTCGGAACAACGTTTTCCCCGGTGATGGACAGTCCTTTTTTCTAAGAACTAATAGGCACTGATATGAAGACAAGGGTCATGTTAGCCAAACTATGGAATGAAGGAACAGAAGAAAAGTAAGACAATATATGAAATAAGTTATTTGAGCTCCCAAACACAATGAAGGTTCACATACCTGAAAAAACAGTAATGAAAAGCCAGGAAAATGTTTTTGTTTTTCCTTGCAAAATGGTACTCAAAGATATATGTGACTCTGCAGTTCTACTCCTAGGTATGTACCTTAAAGAATTAAAAACAAATGCCTGTATAAAGGTACTAATATCAGGGTTATTCCTAGTGACCAAAGAATGGACATAGCCTAAGTTATCAATGGTTGAGTAGGTATCCAAACAGTATATCCACAAGGAATATTATTCAGACACATTAAGGTGTGAAGTACTAAGTTACGTGCTTGTTTGATTTCCTGTTCACAAAAACTAACCAGCATATGGATGAATCTAGAACATAGGCTATATGAAAGCAGATGAACCCCACACATTGCATGATTTCACTGTCATGAAATTTGCACAACAGGTGAATCCACAGAAATAAAACTCAGGCTGGTGACAGGGCCTGGGGTCTGTCTGTTTAACAAGAACACGGTTCCTTTTGGAGACGTTATCATTTGGGATTAGACTAAGCAGTTTGCAGTACATCTTGAGCATACTAAATTCCATTGATTTTTTTCTCTTTAAAATAGTTAGCTTTAAAAGTAAATAAAAATATGACTTTTAGTTGAATTTATTGTTTTGAAATAAAACAAAAGTTAGGTGAAGGAAATGTCCATGGGATGGGGTATCATGACAGAAGTTAGCTATTGGGTCTAATCTTTCTGTGGGCCAGAACCACACTCAGCCCAGGAAAGTTGGATCTCTAGGAGTCCCTATGTTCTGTGCTCTGGGGAATCACCCGAACTAGTTTTCACAGCTCAGTGAGTTTCTTAGCAAAGAGGAAGATGTCAGAGGCTGAGAAGTAAAGTGTCCCTTTTTCTGCCTGTCTCCTTGTTCCCAGTGGGAGCTGATGAACTTCCAAGCCCTGGGGTAGATGCTCAGCTCTCTCTGAAGGTCTCCCTCTGAGGCTGCAGAGCTTCCCCATGCAGTCCTTGGTAGGAAACAAGAGGATGGTCTGTCTCAATGATCTGCCCTCCAACAGGAATTAGGCCCGGAAAATCCTAACAAACTGTATCTTGTCCTCCTTAAACCTATTGCTTCAGGGGTAGATAAGACTTTCTGCCCCACCTGACTCAGGGGAGTGCTGTCCTGTTCATCTATTTCATCTGCTCAGGAGTGTCAGAGGTCAACAACACATGACATTTTAATCATGTTTGCTAGCCCAGATGACAGTGCTGCCCATAGTGGAGAAGAAATAAAAATTCCCTTCTGTTCTAGAAAATAGTTTATCAGTGCTGTATTCACACAGACTAGGAGAAAGCCTGACCTTCAGGAGCTGCCAGACTCAGAGCCAAGAACCAGAGCCAGGCTCCTCCCATATCGATGGGCACTCACTCACTGTGACAGGCCACATGCCATGCCTCTTGGCACACTTGAAAAGGACACAGTGCTTTGTACTCTTACTTGACGTAATTACCTTTTGCAGTGAACTCCATTTGCTCCAACCACCTGACCCACCCTTGTGCAAAATGGAGAGCTGTAAGAGCAGTCAGGACCACTTCTGGTGGCAACACGTAAATTTGACAGGACCTCTGTCTGCTTAAATTAAATTAGCTTGCAATTAGTGATTACACTTGTTCCAAAATAAGGTCAGGCAAAAAAAAAAAAAAAAAAAAAAAAAAAATGAAACCCCAGGAAGAGCAATGGCCAGGACATGAAAGTCCAGTTAGAATGTTTATGGAGCAGTATGGGACATGATGAATCAGCTGGCATCCCCTGGGTATAGCCATTCTCACGTAAAATCTTTGTGCTAGCACAGCTTCTTTCTGGTAATAAGTTACCTTAAGAGAAATGTAATTAATTGTAGGAATTCATTAGCTCCAGTCAGTGCCTCTGTGGCATCATGTCTTCCTTGCTGGTGTAGAGCTTGTTAATGGGGAATAATGATCCATCTGCACCTCCCGGGAACAATAATGAAGGACATGGGTTAATCAGAAGTCCCAGTGTGTCTGTCCTGTTACTTAGCAGACCAAGAGACTGAGAAATACATTCGTGACACACACAGAAAAGTACTGTGTCCCAGCATCATGAAGTTGAAGGTATCGACTTGTTTGTACACATTATCCATGGCTACTTAAATCTTCCAGAAAAAAAGAACTTGTGCATAGAATATGAAACCTGGTCAGGAGAGTCCTCCTGTTGGCTCACCTTCATTTCAAAAAGAGTTTTTTAACTAGTACTTCCAGAAGCTTCTGTCAGCTCAAGAGAGTAACTTTCAGGTAAGAGTTAAGGAATGATCTTCACATTCAAGAGCTTCCCAATTCTGCCTCCTGAATGAACAGCTTTCTGAGGTAACTGTGATCCTGTCCCACAAATGCAACGGAGATATCAGCAACACAGTGTGGGAAGGGCTGTGCCCACTGTCTGCCTCTGTGTGCTGGTTGCTTCTCTTGTTGCTGTGACCAAGTCCCTGAGAGGAAGCAACTGGAGTCAAGAAGAGTTTATTTTGCCTGATGGTTTAAAAATGGGAGACTTTCTGTTACAATGTAGAAGGTATGATGGCACAGGCGTGAGCAGCTGGTCACATCCCATCTGTAATCAGAGAGCAGAGAAAGAGATGCTGGTCCTCACCTCTTTCTCCTCTCATTCAGTTTGTGACCCTAGCCCGTGGGATGGTGCTGCCCACATATGAGGTGGGAATGTCTTCTCACTTCAGCTATATTATTCTGGAAGTGTCCTTATAGACCACCCTGAAGTGTTTTTCCTAGTGACTATGGGGATTATCCACACTCTGCCCATCATATCACCAAATCCATATTCAGAACACCACCACACTCCTCACCTTTTCTGGCTAAAGAGGAACAACTTACTGTGTGGGAAGAAGTGGTCCTCATTAACTAGATCATGAAATATGAATGCTGGAAAGAACTTTGGATAATTAGAGTTGGTCCTTCTCACAAATGCATGAAGACCTGAGTTAGGTAATCATATACACAGCAACCATGTAAAGACCCCAGAATGTCACTGTGTGTCTGTAATCACAGCCATGGTGAGATGGAGACATGAAGATCCATTGAGATTGCTAGCCAGCCAGTGTGGCCAGTTAGTCTGATAGACATTGTTTCAAAAAATACAGTGGAAAGAAATGGAGGAAGACACTTAATATTGACTTGTAGCCTATACATGCATACAGATACATAGGAACACACACACACACACACACACACACACACACACACACACACACACACACAGTCTTGTAATGTGTTATAGAAAATATACCCATCTGTTAGATAAAGGATGTCTGCTGCTAACCCTGTGGACTCTGCCTGTTTGCTTACCAGCATGCCCATAACACACATTCTGGGCCCTGGTACATGGAAGAGGCCCAAAGAAATATTCACAGAGAGAACCAGCCTTTCAGTTGATATAACTCACTCTTCCTGACTGGATTTCACGACGCAACTTCCTGATTATGCATTGGTACTTCATGCAGTTAATCTCTAGAGACTGAAAATGCTGGTGTAGGCTCCAGGAGAGTGCACTGATAGATTGCAGATGGAAGGAGTGTCACTGATAGATGGGCCCTGGTTGCTGTTCCCTGAAATCCATCATTGTGTCTACCTTCATACTAAGGATTCATTTTCTATATTTGCTGGGCCAGAGTCTGAGAGATCTTAGCGGTATCCACACCACAAGCTCATTTCTGGGAGACTCTACTCCTGTAAAAGATAATGGGCTAAATAATTCTCCAGTGGCTTGATGAGTTCTGTCAGTCTAAGACATGCCAGTGCCCTCCTCTTTACCTCATTCCTTCCTCTCCTTCTACCTCTTCTTTCCTTCCTCCCTCTACTCTTTCCCCTTTCTTTTCATTTGAGGCAAACCTAAACCATGCTTTGATGGCTCCCCTGGTTCCTCTGTCCATTTTTTTTTCTTAGACTGTGCCAGCATATCTGTCTCACTGTAAATAAACAAAGATGCATTTGGGAGGGAACCAGAGAAAGCCAACCATTGAGGCATTGGCATAGCCTGAGGTATGTCTTTCTAAAATTCAAAGTGAAGTCTTAACTTAGAGACCCCCCAGGATGTGACCATATTTAAAGGTAGGGCCTTTAAAATGAAGCAAGCTAGTTAGAATAAAGTCTTAGGTCTTAGCTTAGTCTGACTGGTGTCTGTAAAAGAAGAGAAAATTTGGGTACAGATGTCCTGAGAGAAGGCCACAAGAAGATCCAGTGGAAGACAGACGTTCAGGAGAGATGCTTAGAGGACCAAGTCCACTGGCGCTTTGATACTGGACTTCTAGTCATATAGCTGTGAGGACATAGACCCAGTGACCCCATCACACCATCCATGAGACTTGGATATAGCAGCTGAGCAAGTATAAATCACTTTCTACCTTCTGCTGACTAGGCTAAGGGAAGCGGGCTACAAGTGGTGGGGTGTACAGTCCTGTTACTAACGTGGCTGCTAAACAGGCAGCAATCACTTAGTCTGATGAGCTCTCAGATTCCCTACTTCATGCCCACTGGTTGCTGAGGCACGACTCACGAAAGCTGTGTCACGTCTACATTAGGCTGTCTGGTTAGAGAGAATAAACCAGTGAGGAGGTGCTGCTGCTTGAAGCCCAAGTGTGGAAAAGAGGGAAGGGGAGCAAACTATGTGCAGCATCTCTGGTTACGACTCAGAGACAGTCCTTTCCCACTGCAAGCACCATGTAGCTGCCACATTCTTATCTCCTGGTGCAGATGGGTAAGCCAGTCTGGAGTTCAACATCCAATATTTCTAAAATGTGAAGGTTCAGCCCCCCTGGCCATCTTTCTTAGTTCTGGAGGGTTCTTTGAATGTCACCAGGGGAGATAACTCATCAAAAGCAGTACCCAGCTGTGAACCCTGCAAATTACAGCATCAACTAGTCTGTCAAGATGTGACCACTGGTACAATAGTGGCAAAACTGTTATGGGAGTAGCCAAATACTTTCTGATTGGAATTAAGAGCACTTCGCAAGATGGAACCCATGGACACATTATCCAGACCTAAAATGACTGGGTCATAAGACTAGGGGAGAACATTGTACTGTTATTCTGTTCAGCATATAATAAACTGCACTGTAAGTTCTTATCTTCATACTCACAGATGAGTGCAAATCTCAACCTTCATCATGGAAGATTCTTTCTGTAGTAGATGGAGATTAATTAAGAGATCCACAACTAGTCAAGGTGCAGAGAATATGAAACTGTGACGTGCCCAGTTCTAAACTGGACATTTAATCACATCTCCTTACTCCAAGGCTCATGGATCATTAAAGAAGTCGGGGAAGAAGAATTGTATGAGTCAGAGGGAGCAGATGTCTGTAGCAAAAGCAATATTTGCAAGACATGATTGTGCAATTGTACATATGAACTCAATGTGGCTGGGACTGTGTGCCCAATGATGTCACAAGATCAAGTCATGCAAAAGTCAAGCATCGATGGGGAAGGAACTCATGAAATCCCACTCATATCTTAGAAGTTACTGACAATTTACAGCTGAAAGGAGGAGGAGAGTCTGTTTACTTCTGGGATGTGGGCCTTTTGAGGGCTTACATACTCTAGTAGACAGTCCCACAACCATACAAATGCAGGCAGCACTACATGGGATTAGTGAGTTTTAAAAGAGAGAGCACATGGAGTTGGGAGGTAAAAGTGAAGACAAGAAAAGAGAGGCATTGGAGGGAGAAGCGTGCGATGGGGTAGATCTGCTCCAAGCACATTGTATGCATGTGTGGATATTAAGTAAAACATTAAAAAGGAACATTCATCTGAAAAGGTGGATAATAGTGGCATGATCTTAACATAAAAATAGTAATTTTTCCTCTTCTTACCTGTGACTTAATGCAAGAGTAAACCAGGAAAAATAATGTCCTCAGAGCCTTCTAGCCACAGTGTGATTATCATTAGCACTACTTTGTGATGGGTTTTCTCAAGGTCACTCTAGAATTAGTGGCACTGTGGGACCAAGCGCTCATCCATTATATGGGTTAAAATGACTAATTGAGGGTCTGAGTTTAATTATACTCATAAGCACAGGCACAGTGCAGCTCCTTTGACAGGCTTAATAACATTCTGTGTACACAAAGATAGATGAGAAAAATTAGGGTTGTATATTGTCGTCCTTCAGGACAAGATACTGAAGTGGGAATAGAATAATGAAAATAAATAAATGACTTGGTGGGATGGGCAAAGGTGCCATGGAAGTTAACAAAGCCAGTCTTATGTACACACTCCTGCTGATAAAGTCCTAAGTACCCATGACGAAATGCAGCACAGCCACCGAGCAACGTATCCGAGGTGTCTTATTGAGCTAGATTGCTGGATTAAAGCGGGGGAAAAGTGCCGCTTATCAAGGCTTTACCTACAGCTCATTCTGAAATAATGATTATGACCATGCCAAGGATCTTTAGGGTATTGATTTGTGATGTTTTAAATGGGAAACACAGTCATCTTTCCCAGCAAATTCAGGAAGCATTCATTTGGCACACAGCTGCTGGAGTGAACTGTGGAAATGATGCATGTGTCATGTCACATTCCCGATATAGGAACCTAGAATGACTTCTGGCTGCACATAGTCTTCTGTCAATCCAAGCCGTGCTTGGAAGCTGACTCAAAATTGGGAGAAGTGAAGAAAGGCTCTTGGTTAAGAACAGGGCACAGAGAAATCACATGCCCACTTCACGCATATTCAGTCAAGGGGTTGGAGTCGGACCTTCTTGTTCTGAGGCAATCACATCTGCACATGCAGACCTCAGTCTGCACAGGTAATGCCTTTGTTCCCTAACTAAGCTATGGTGGAAATTGGCTTTACCTACAGACAAAATCAAGTACCCCTGTGGGCTTTCTGTACCATGTGAGAACTGTTTGGGAACAACGGTTTGCTCATTTTCCTCCTTGTTCTTTTTCCTCCTCGTTCTGTGTCCTCAGGTGGCCCCTGGGCTTTGAAGATCACTCTGTTTCCTACTAGGGAAGACACACTTGTTTTCTGGTTCTGCCAGAAAAGTGTCTTAGAAAAGTCATGACTTCAAACAATAGCAATGTATTGTTTCCGGGTTCTCGAGACTGGAAGTCCAAAATCCAGCTGCCCGAGGGGTCATGGTCATGCTGAAGGCTCTAGGGAAGGACACTGTTTCTGTCATGGATTTTAAGCATCCTCAGTGCTCCTTGTACATAGCTGCCTCACTCGTATCTCCAGCTGTTTTTTAAGGCCTTTCCTTCTGTATCTTTCTTTGTGCTCTATCCTTAAAAGGGAACTATTGCACTTATGTGCCCTCTAATCAAACTAATCAGATCTCCAAAGACACTATTTCCAAGAAAGCTCACCTGCCAAGGTTACAGATGGACATGGAATTTGGAACACATCTATTTGAGCCACCACACTGACTTTAGCCAGCAAGAGCTTGTTCACAGACCGATCAGATCTAGACTCATTGTAGTCTATTAATACATGCTTCCTGCTGAAGGTGATCATTATAAGGCCAAAGGTTAAGACACATTTGATTACACAGTGCTCAACAAAACAGTCACCAGTACAAACCTGAATCTATTCCCAGGTCTGACCTGGTCTGTATGAAGTCATTTCCCTCAAGGAATTCTTAATCATGGAAGGAGGAAGAAAATGACTAATAGAATCATTTCATTCAGATTTATATCCCAAGCCTTTCTAATAATTTGTCACATTTATTTTGAACAATATTTAAAAATGGTTTTTATCTTACCTTGAATAATATTTTTAAATGGGTTTTATTTAAAAATAAAGTTTGGATATAACAGAATTGTAACAACAATAGAATTATAAAATAGAAAGAAATGAGCAAGAATGTGAGTGACTTGTTTGGGATAAGGAAGGGAGGGATGGCGTAGGCAGTACTAGAGTGAAGTCTTGCCATGCCCTGCATCTTGGCAGCTTGGTGGCTCATGGTTCTAAGGCCTGTGCTCCCATCCCATGATCTAGCTACTGTCATTTTTCATCAACTCAGTCCTTCAACACAATTGTCTCCATTTCTGCCTTATTTCATCAGCAATAAATAGCTATTTTAGGAACAAATAGATGGATCTGCCTGAGAAAAATTCCATTTCCTACCCAAAATGAATTTAAATAGGAAAGGACTAAGGGGTTGAGTCTTCATTTTACATATCATCTGTGCTCAACTTTTTGCTGTGTCAACATAGATAACTCTTTCCTTTTAAGGAAGGCAGAGGCCATAGGCTTTTCTCTGGAGAGCACTCTGTGAGTGAGATTCTGTCTGAAAAACACCAAAAGAAAGAAGGAAAGGAAATTAAGTGAACCAACACATAGGGTACTGTGGCCCACTCACTGGCTGACTGATTGTTGCATGCTATTTCAGGAGAGCTATTTACAATCTTGCCATAGGACCCTATACATCCTCCTGCTGTGGTCAAATGGAAATGATATGCAGAAGACTCAGGGTACGGGTCAAAGGTCGGGTGTGGCTCCATAATTTAATCAAATATAAGCTTATAGACAGTGAATAGAGTTAGGAATGCTGCTCATTTGTAGATGACCTGCCCAGCATGTGCAAGACCCTGGGTTTGACCCCAGTGCTAAAAAAGAAAGCTGGACTCAGTTTGGTATTTATGAAGATCTGGCTCTAGGATCCTTTTTGGATTCCAAAATATAAATACTCTCAAATCTTGATCTAAAACAGTACAGTGTTTTCCTCATGTATTATCATTGCATTCATAGAACAGCGGGGTTTGTGTTAGGATCTGTTGTGTGTGTGCTGCCCCCTTCCACTAGGTTAAGAGTTACTGCATGGTAGGAGCTGTGGAGGGGATCACTGGGTCCCAGGTCTCTCTCTGGCACACCACTGTCACTCGTCAAAGGCTCATGTGATCAGAGCTCTGAAGTTCAGAAGCAGCACAGGAAGTGACTTCTTCCATGTGAATAAAGATCTACGAGCTGCTGAGAAGACCAAGAGTGTGAAGAAACTCACACGGGAAGCCTTACAACCTGCTGTAAAGTACAGACATGTGCAACTCTTTGGGTGTGCTGCCCTCGTTGTTCTTGGTGGGCAGCGGGTGGGTGAACATGGCAATTTCTTGAAATCTTTTGTCCATGGAGTCTTTGTTTGATGAATTCATTTTACCACTTTTGATGACCACTATTATCAGCGTGGCATGATATACCATCATATTTGAGTAAGAATGGCACTTGCTTACTGCTTTCTGTAGAACTAAAGCTGAACTAAAAAATAAAGTTTTGTTACATGTTAATGGGTTTTGCCTTATAATTCACATAACATACTCAGAAATGTGGGAAATCTATGATTTCCAACTATGATTGCATCATGACTTAGGAAACCTGACCTGGCTACAACAAACTTCCTAAACTTAACAACCTCTAGTCTTTATGCCTCCAATGTGGTCACTTCTACCTAGAAGCAGAAGCAGTACGGGTGGAGCCTCTCTCTGTGTGGAGAAGTATGGGGTATCATTCTGGTTTGATCTCACCTTATTCTGGGTCACATCTCAGACCTTAAACTCAACCAGAAGCCTTATGAAAAGATCTTATGACATATATTGGCCCAACTTCATCTACTTGATCATGAAAGGTGCTGAATACACATTCACAGTGGCTGTGCCCTAGTCTTTGAATCAGATGTCATGGAGATGCAATGATACAGCTGTAACTCAGAATTTCATCTACAGAGCTGATCAGGTCTTTACTGGTTACTCTGCAAATGAATGTGAGGCTCCTCTTGTACAGTCTTTTCTTTTCTTTTTTTTTTAAGATTGCCAACAAACTGTGCAAGTAGAAGGAGCCAAACAGAGGAAAATTACTTTTAATAGACACAGATAACAGAGACACATAATCACACGTAGAAGGACAGGAGTTCCTCCAGGGTTGGTACTAGAAGAGTTACAGCTCTCCAGGTAGAGAAGGGCCTCTGAAGGATAACAGAATCTAAGAAGTCATAAAGGGAGGCTACGGCAGGGAATTTTGGAGAAGTATAAATCTGGCTTATGGTAGAGACTATCCAGAGAAATCATGCCAGAGGTTCATACGTCATGTGGTGGACGAAAAGCGCAGCTGTCAGAGGACTCCTGTTCTGTTTCTGAGTGTGAAGGTACTCTCAGGGGCTGGCTGAGAGCCGCACTCGATACACACTGTCATGGTAAAGGTGCCCTCTCCGTGATGGGTGGATGAGAACACGGGCACAGATATTTATAAGATGGCTATTATTAATTTTCACTGAGGTGCTTTTGTTCCTTCTTGGCAGAGACTGAACTACATCTAGAATCCGACCAACTGCAGGTCTGAGACAGCCCAGATAAAGCCATTCTGAACATTTTAGTGTTGAAATACAGAATATCTGACGAGGTGTATTTAATAAACCCTTTTGCTCATATTCCATAATTAACTCATCTGGTAGAAATTTCCAACTTTGATAGGAAACATCCCTAGGAACACAGGTTGGCTTTAGAATAACACCTGTCTTGCTCAGTACCTCCTTTCCTAAAAGTCAACCAAGGCATAAAGATGATTCTAAGAAGACTCCATAGATTTCTGTGTGTTGCTTTTTTTTTTTGTGTGTGTCCGAGACAGGGTTTCTCTGTTGTAACTCTGTCTGTCCTGGAACTCACTCTGTAGACCAGGCTGGCCTCGAACTCACAGAAATCCACCTGAGTCCTGGGATTAAAAACATGCACCACCACCACCCTGCATGTGTGATAATTTTTTAAAAATGCATTAGAAAAAAATGATATGAATTTATAATTTTTTCCTTATTTGAAAAACACTATATAAAATAGACCTTATTAGGGAGCTATTTCTAAAAAAAATATTGATTCTTCTAGTCACACAAAGAATTAACGGAAAGACAACAGAATAAAAGCATTCCTGGTACATTCCCTATACATTTGTTATAGATTCTCCCAAAGCAATTGCCTGGTTACTTTACATGTAAAATGTCATGCCAAATTACTGTAAACCATTGTTTTCAGTGAAAGAAAGTGATTTGGTTTTGGTTGAAATGAAACTGTTTGATTTATTCTAGACTTAAGACAGCGAGCGAACTCAGTTAAACACTTAAGACTAGAGTTGTGGAAAATGCGTCTGTCTCTTCAGTGAGAAGCTGAAGTGTCCTCATTTAGCTTTGTATTTGCCATGCCAACATCTGTCTCTACAGAACAGCCTGATCCTCAGGAAAGAGCAATTAAAGTTACAGGAGGAAGTCTCCGCACCGGAGCTCAGCTGGGAAGGGACTGACCTTAGGCACCCAGTGGCGTTACGCAGCACCTGTGATGAATGCAGCTGTATTTTCCGATCGTCCTGCAGAGGTGAATTTTCCCAGCCCGAGTGAGGAATAATCACTGCATTGGTCAACACTGCCAGGGCATCCTGGATGATTGGCATTTTGAGTGCATCACATGATGAGAGGTTCCAAAGGACTCCTGCAAGAGACACACAAGGACAGCCACTGAGTGGATACCATACTACTCTTTTCATCTCAACCAGTTTTCCTTACTGGAGGTACAGGCTGGGCCAGAAAGATGGTTTAGTAGGTTAAGGATGCTTGCTGTTGAGGTTGATGACCTGAGTACAATGTCTAGGACCCAGAATCCTGTAAGTTGTTCTCTGACATCTGCATTCGTGTTGTGACATGTGCATGTCCTTCTCCCTTCCCATGACATCACATAAAAGAGAGAGGAGAGAGGAGTATGTATATGCGTCTTAGAGCCTGATTTTAATTTTAAAACCGCTGTATGAAACCATTAAAAAAACATGCTCTGGACGTCTAATTTTAAGAGGAAACTATAACACTCATTTTTAATTTTACCAAGGAGAGAACCAAGGTTGAGAAATTTGATTGAACTGAAAAACTCACTAGGTTTTGGCTCATCATTAATATAATGGACACGAGTTCCCACATTCTATCCAAGAGCAAAGAGAACGAACATATTCACAACAGGCTGGTAGTTCTTTATTTTAACCAAGATCTCAGCTTGTCTAGTCTGTTTGCATCTGCTTTGATATAAGCAGCTGCTATTGGTTAGGATCTACGAGAATCCAGCATCAGATATGCTGACAAAGGCTTGGGAAGCAATTTAAATATCATCTCTTGTGACAGCGTTGATAGCTTCACTCTGAATGCAATACTCTGGAAAGAACTATAAAATGCTCTTCCTCGTGAACACTGACTGTTCTGGAACCCCGTTCTTTGGAATGCACATGGATACTGATTCCTTGAAATTAGAGCAGCTGTAATTATCCCATGAGACCCTCACAAAACTGGACCTATTAACCTTCCCCTATAGGAGAAAGAGAGGCCTCTTCAGATCCTTACTTGAGATCCCAGCTACTTCCTCCCTTCTGGCTTGTCCCAGTTGCACAGAGTTTGAGAGGTTTTAGATATATGAAGTTGAAGGTTGGTGATGGGTGAGGGATTCTAGCAATGCAGCATTTGTGGGGATCTATGCTGGGGTGAGAGTTGTTGGTGATAAAGGATGTTTTAGGGTCACTCATGCTACCTTAGGAAACTACCGCACCCATGCTTCCATAAATAAGACAAATAAGCTCACTGGTTTGCAAAGTTGGATGGAAGTATTTCTTTGGTTTTTCATTGGTGCTCTGTTTGTGAATCAAAGGGTATTTTCTCATTTTTATTTCACAGAAAATTAATGCAACAACAAGAAGGGGAACATCACCCTGAAGAGTCAGACTATCTAACAAAAACCACATCACCAGGCATGGGAAATCCTCTTTTAAGTTGTTGGTCAAGGTTATACAATAGACTCCTCAAACATTACAGGCTATTGTTGTTGCATTTGGTTGCCCTCCAGAAATAGATGGTAAGTCTTTATTGCTGAACACACTACCCATTTTGAACATAGGATCCAGAGGACTTGAGCTGGATCTGACCTGAAATCCTCCTCCCTGAGGACTTTTTGGTACCAGCAAGCTTCCAAAGGAGAGAATCAACAAATAGTCCTATTTAGCTATGACATCTATAAACCATAGCCACCAGCACAGCACAATAACCCTAAGGGTGCAGTAATGGCATGCACACCTTGGTGGCAACCAACAGCTATTAATTGGACTTAAGACCGACTGAAAAAGAGAAATCATGCCTAGTACTGAAACCTAGCCAATTACATGAGGCTAGTGAAGCTACCGATTTTGAAGGAGAACTAATAACTGCCATTTTATTAAACCAGCACAATCTCTATCTAACTAATAATAACTAACTAATAAACCCTAACTTCTAAATATTTGTCCCTATACCCACAGATAAGTATAGTTCTCATTCCTCATCAAGGAAACTTTGCAACAGGCAAAGATCATTATAGAAACCACACATGATCAAAATACCCAGTCCAAACTGATAGGTCTACAACACAACTCCTGCACGTAAGGCTCAGGGATGATTGTGAAAAACGGGAGTGGAAAACTGTAAGAGTCAGAGGATCGAGGGGTTTGTTGTGACATTGTTTCTCCTAGAAATCGCAGAGGAGCTGTACTTATGAAGACTCACCATCATAGCTGTCTAAATAAGTCTGGAACAAGGACAACATCAATAGACATGCTAACATGGAAGGGGGAAAGCTCAAAAGTCCTCAACCCTAGACAAAGAACTATTGGCAGTGAAGGAATGCTGGAAGCAGAAGAAATAGTTTTCCCCAGGAAAGAGCACACCAACTGGTTACCCAGTACCAAATGGCCAGCCCTGAAAACATAAATGCAAATAACATACAGATGGTACAGGTTGTATGTATGAATTTAGGAATATGTGTGTGTGTGTGTCTGTGTGTGTGTGTGTGTGTGTGTGTGTGTGTGTGTGTGTGTGTGTAGTTACCGAACAGTTAAAGACAAAGAAGTCATGAATTTAAAAGACAGCAGGGTCAGCAGGTACATGGGCTGCATTGGAGAGAAGAAAGGGAAAGGAAGAGATGATTATATTATGAGCTTAAAACAAAAAGATACTTTTAAAATGGAGCAGCAGAGAGTGGACCAGTACAACAATAATTAATGCAGATGGAGCAAAAGCAAAACTGTTGACCACACAGTATGTTTTGGGGTTTAAAATATGGATTTCTAAAACAAAATTAATTCTGGAAGAGTTCACAAGCATTGCATCTATGTTATATCATTGTTTAAAAATATCCTATTTTATTTTTGTTCTGAATAATAGACGTTAAGGAAAAGAAAGTTAGGCTGGAATAACTACTGAATGCAGATAAAATACTGCGCTGTTCTTCCTAAAGCGACTTCCAGATTATTTGTTTAAGGGGCTTGTGGTCTTTTAACCAGATGAAACATCATCTCATCTATTGTGTTAGGTGAACAGGACATTCTTCCTGACATTTTGATTAATTCTTGCACTCCGCATGCTCTACCACCAAAGCCATTGATGACACAAATCTGATTGTTAATTAAGTGACTATACAATTGTATAAACAATTTCTTTAGAGATAAACTGTCAACTGTTTTCAGAAGTAACATTTAATAAAAAATTTATTTAAGTTAATGCAATTGACTGGCATATATAAACAAGCCCTTTAGTGCAGAGTGTTGAATGAGGACAGATGTGGTTTGTCTGTTTCTACAAACACAGTTGTATTTGAATCAGCCATCTCTGTTCACACATTTCCTATCTCTGTTTTTGTTCACAAACAACTTGACATCCTGCTTTTTCCAGAAAAAGTGTACCCAACCTCCTCTAATGTATCAGTGATTTTCCATATGGTTTGTGTGATTTTTTTTTATTCTCATTATTCTAAAATTGAGTATACAAATATTCATTGGTAAACAGGAGGTATAGAAAATATGTTTTGCATTGGACTGATTTGTGACACTAGAAATATTAACACCTTATATCATTTTTGAAAAATAAGATAAAGCTATTCATCCATGATAAAATCTTTTACTAAATTCTGATCACTGAAATAATCAAAATGTGTACCAGCACTCATTTTCAGTGTCACAATGTTAATTTATGGGAACACAATTTTTAAAGGGAACATTAAACATAAATTATATTTATCTCAGTATTTGAGATACCTTTTCAGAAAGTCACGCTAATGCATTTATGTGCACTATATGTAAACAATGGTGACAGATGATAATGATGATTTTCATTACCAGCTCCTGATTGAAAATACTTACACATATAAATTGAAGTCTGTAAAGTGTGCGCTTTGAAGTATGGGTAAGATGCTTTGTGGAAAAACATAACTACATAGTAAAATGTACATTTTTTACATGTAAGGAATGCATAGGAGTCCAAAGCCATTCTGTGACAATACTTTTTTGCTATTTTAATGAATAGAAAAGTGCTGGGAGAAAGAGGTAGAGATCAAAGGAAAATGTAAGGAGTAATCTAATTTTGATAAGAAGTGAGAAGATGAAAGAGAAGAGGTCCTTGCTGGACTTTTCTGTCTCTCTCATCTTCTCATTTGTTGGTTCAAAGTGGTTCAGACTTGAGCATGGGGCTGTTTCTCAGTTCATATTCAGTCTACCTTTCCACATGGATTTTATTGTGTGTCATAGTCCAGTGAACTTGTAACAGCCTTTGGTTGACATCTCCAAGTCTTCCATCCATCTTCATGAGAATCTGTGATTCACAGTACACCTCCTCAAAGTAGGGCCATGACACTACTGAAGACAGCCTATCACTCCAGATGAAGAGTTGGAAAAGCAGATGCAATGTAGTACACTTCTTGGAAGAAATCAAACAAATTATTTGAGGGGTACCCTCAAAACCTGAGTCTGGGTAGATTATCTGAACACAAGTACAATCTTGAATGCAAAATCAGTAGCTTCTGGAGATAGCTGACACAATGCTTGATATATTGAGAGAGGTTAAAAGGAGAGAGAGGGAGGGAGGAAGGGAGAGGGAGAAGGAATAGAATATTCTGTAGAGAGAGATATTCAGGATTCGTGCAGGAAACTAGATAACCATATATCCTCCTCTCTGAGTAAATGAGAATTGGATTTTGCTCAAATTCTCCAGTCCTTCCTTCTCCCCTTTCTTCTGTGGTGGCTTAGGATGTATCCTCAAATTCTTTGATAGTCCCTGTAAAGGAGGGCAGCCAAATCCTGAACACAGGGGAGAGAAATGGACCCAGTGACTTCCTGTGACCAACAGAGCAGAATGGCAGGCTGAGAGACCATAATAGGCCGTAGTGCATAGCATTGTGGTAGTTGTATTTTCCCCCTTATTTCCCCTATGGGTTTATTTGCAGCAGAGCAGCCTGTTGTCATGCACCAGGACCTGAAGGCAGCCCATAGATAGGCCACTGTGGTGAAGATGGAAGCCTTTAGTGAACAGTCTCATGACTGTACCACTTTGTAAGCAGGCCCTCCAGTTCCACCCAAGCCTTCAGAGACTTGAGTCTGGCAAATGAGCACAACAGGGACCACCCAATGTGCCTGCTTCTGGATCCCCGACCCTTAGACACTGTGAGAGGTATGTGCCTACTGCTTCTGGCTCATAATTATGGGGTTTTATCTGTTATACCTCCTTTCCTTCAAACCCTGCTGCCTCTCTTCACACCTTTTCCTGTCCCTCCCCTTTGTTCAAGGGGCTCACCTCACCTTTGATTTCCATACTCCCTCCTAGTCGTTCCCCAGTTTACCAAGAAACATGTGTCCTCTCTTTCCCAGTCATGAGGCACCTGTATGAGTGTTTGAGGGTGCAGAACATACTCAGCATTCAATGTCTGGAGCACACAGAATGTACGCCAAGGCAGAGTAAGTAACTGCGGGATATGAACCTGCAGTATGCCAGGGGCTTTGGGCATCTGGCATCTCTAGAGCATTACAGTACTAGCAAAACAATGTCATGAGTTTAAAGAATAAAATAGCAGATGCAAGACAAATAATAAGTCCAGGTGAGACTGTAAAAAATGCAATTTAAATGGGATTATATGCCCCAAACCTACAGGCATTCTCCTTGTAGCTGGCAGAGACATATTTATACTTCTGAAAAACACCAATCAACTTAGCACTAGGAGTTTCATCTCTTGCAGTTGATCTGGATAGTTTCATTGTAATAACTTAACAATAATTCTAAATTACTCAGGGTGATACAAACTCGTAACACATAGAGAAACTGAATTCATTGAATAATTGAATAAATTGAATTCATAAAGTATCAGTATCCATGGAAGGTTACGTAAAAAGTGTTATAATAGGTTACAGGCAAATTTTAATTTACAGGAAGGTATGCTAATTTATTTCTGATAGTAATCTAATAAAATTGTTTTTATGGAATGTTCCATTAATTACATCATCCAGTAGCATCTTTTTATCAGCGTAAAGTTATTACTGTTCCAAATATAATTGACAGTTGATTTAGTTGAGAAGAAATTTAAATAACTAATGATGTATACCAAATATATTTAAGAGATACTTTATTTTTATTTCAAGCAAAGGATGGCTCTTTTTCTTGAGATTATCATATTCATGAGCAGTAATTGGTTTATTAAAATTTCTTTAATAAGGTCTTAATGACTTTCATTTGATCCTTTATTTTGTTTTAATAGGGGGTAATTGTGGTTCTTTTAACCTGAGATAACTGTCTCTGTGTAAAAAGTGAACAAAACCCACACTTTAAAAACAGCAAGAATCAAATATGGCCTCAGGGCTGTGTAGAGCTTTATTCCACCCCCTATTTGCTTTAAGGTATTTTCATTTGTTTTAAGCAATTCTGATTTTTATCATAAAATTCGATGAAGAATTCTAACAAGAGGTGGGGCTCAAAACAATTTCTGGAAGAACTCTGGGTTTAATTTCTTTTAAACTATTTAAAAATTATTTATTTTAAATTAATCAGCTCATGACAAAATTAACATGCATTTATGAGAATTTAAAGAACACTATCATTTATTAAATTTTGAGAGTGACAGTTTGTGTACCCAAGGAAGAGAGTGGAACAGGATAAATGGTATCAAAATCTCTTTTTACTAAAATTTTTAAAAATAAGCCTATAGGACAGGTGTGTTGGTACACATTTTTAATCCTTCCACTTGGGAGGCAGAGGCCGGAAGGACATTCTAGGCTAGCCTGATCTATATAGTGAGTTCCAGACCAGAAAAGGCTATATGGTGAGGCCTTGTCTCAAACATAACTGAAAGAGAAACTTAGTTTTATTGTACGTGCTTGCGTGTTTTGGTCACAGGTATGTCTGTACCCTAGGCTTGCAGTGCCCATAGAAACAAGAAGATGATTGTCAGATCCTTTGGGACTGGAGTTACAAGTGATTGAGAGCCACTCTGTAGGTGCTGGGACTGAAATTCTTTATTAGTTGCCTCTCTAACCTCAAAATAGTTTATTTTATGATAAAATCAGAGTTAGGCTTAGTGAGGTTGTTTAGAAGGAGCCAAGAGGGATCCTATTACTTCCTTTCCCACCTGGATTCAATCTTACCTATAGTCTGTGAGTAGGATGGAGTTGCTGATTAAACACTGGGCCTAGCATCCCCTGAGCTCCTGTTGGATTGTCTGCAGTGACACTATATGAATATGAATATTTGTGCTCACACATCCTGAACCTGCACCCTAGAAGCAAAGTCCTCAAGAGGTAGATGGGTATTGTTCCACAATGAGAGTCTTTCCAGATGTAAAACACACACACCTGACACTCATGCAATATTGTTTAATAAAAGAATTTATCTCATCTTTATGCTCAATTTATCATAATGATGCTTATAACCAGGGGCAATTATTTAGGTCCAGATCCTTGAAGCTTTCTTCAGGAGTGTCAGGGGCTGAGGAAGCAGGGAAATATCAGCTTTCTTTGATCTTTCCAAAGAATAAATCTTGTTTTCTGCAGCAGGGGCAGAGTGAAGGGTAAGCCTCTTGGAATTTTGGCTCACAGAAGCATTTAGAGATAGTGATGAGAGGAACAGAAGGGGAAGTAGAATAGGATGGTCACCAGTTTAACCACACATTCTCATCCTACTACTGCCATATATGACCTCTGATCCAACACTGGATTATTTTAAGTAACCACATATAGATAAAGACTGAGATAAGCCAAGTTAGTTTTTGCTACTTTTCAAAGAAAATCAATCAGTCTAACTCTCTCTCGCTCATTAAATTTAACTACAGAATGGATGAAGAGTGAATTGTTCTTTACTTTTGAGAGTGAGTATGACCTCTGTTGTAAAGCAGTCACAGTTCTGGTTTGAGAGGACTAAATCTACCTGGTTCCCCTGAGATATTTTAATTGTTAAGACTCTAAAACAACTTCTGCAATGATGCAGCCATCAAAATTGAGGATCTCTAAAGTCAGAACTGACCCCAGCAATGAACTCGTGTTCACATTTTTTGCACCAACTATATATGCTAAAAAGTTTAGTCCAAGCTTGTAAAATTAATATAGGCAAGAGTCTTTTATGCACCTAAATTTTGGTTAATTCTTTAGACAAGTATCTTCAGTGCTCTTTTAAGGTACTTATTTTTAAAATTCCATGTTTATCTGTGTTTGGCATGCATGCATGTATGTGCTCCATGTGTCTGTGTTGCCTGTCAGAAGATGCCTTGAGCACTGGCTTCTCAATAGCTAGAGTTCAATTATCCAAACCCTTCCTGCATCCTCCTGCCACCAATAGAAACTCTGCCCTATCCAAGAGCAAAATCCACCTTTAACCATGCAGTAGTGAGCTCCACTGGTATGTATGTGTATTTGTGTGCACATACATGTGCATATGTGTGTGTGTTTGTGTATTGTATATGTGGCGCATGTTTGCATGGTGAACACATGAGTTTGTGAGTGTGCATGCCTGTGCATCTGCATTTGGAGGCCAGAGCAGGAAATTGGGTGTCTTCCTTTTTCATTTCCCATCTTGCCTTGAGACAGGGCTGTACAGAAATTGCTCTGTGTGAAACCTGGAGTCTACATTCCAGGGGCTACATTCACCAGGCTATGTGGTATGGATGGAATGTAGAAATACCTTTAATCCAACTATTCAGAAAGCAGTGGCAGTGGTAGTCCACACTTTTAATCCCTAGAAAAAACAGTGGAAGCAGACACAGGGAGCAGAACTCGAAGTGTCACACAGGAAGTGACTTCTGAGAGATGAGTCAGAGTGAATGGCAAACAAAGTGATTAATCAGAGGAAGAGTTAGCAGAGCGAGCCTTTATGAAGTTATGTAGCAGAATAAAAAGGCTAACAGTTGGAAACTGAAGAATGAAGTTGACATTTTAGCTCTCATAAACAATGAAGAAATTGCCTGTGGGTGTGCAATAGGTGTTCAAAGGAAAGTTATTGAACCATAAAATGATAATATGTAAATTACCACACAGGATGGCTGAGAAAGGTATCCAAAATAAGACTACAGGGAAAAGTCATTAAAGAACAAGAAATAAATTTGCACACACCGGGGACACCAGATTTTTTGATAAGGAAGCCAGAAATATACACTGGAAAAAATAGGAGGCATCTTCAACAAATGATGCTGGTCAAACTGGATGACTACATGTAAAGAAAAAAAAAAGAAGAAATCTAAATAGATCCATATTTATCACCCTGTACAAAGTTCAACTCCAAATGTTTCGAAGACCTCAACATAAAACCAGAACCTGATAGAAGAGAAAGGGAGTATCCTTGAACACATCGGCACAGGAGAAGACTTTCTGAACAGAACACCATTAGCACAGGCACTAAGATCACAATTAATAAATGGGACCTCATGAAACTGAGAAGTTTCTGTAAGGGAAAGGATGGCATCATTCAAAGTGGCAGCCTATAGAATGGGAAAAGACATTTAGCAAGTACACACTTGATAGAGCTAATATATAAAATATATGAAGAATACAAACACTAGATATTAAGAAAACAAATAGCTTAATTAAAACAATGAGATACAGATCTACACAGAGAATTCTCAAAAGAGGAAACTCAAATGGCTGAGAAACACTTAAAGAGGTGTTCAGCACCCTTAGTCATCAGGGAAATGCAAATCCAAATTACTTTGAGATTTCGTTTTACACCTGTCAGAATGGCTAAGATCAACACAAGTGACAGCTCATGCTGACAAAGATGTGGAGTAAGGGGAATGCTCATCCATTGCTGCTGGGAGTGTAAACTTTGTGCAGCCACTGTGGACATCAGTGTGGTGGTTCCTCAGAAGATAGGACTTGATCTACAGCAAAGATCCAGCTATCCCACTCTTGGGCATATATCCAAAAGATGCTTCGCTCTACCACAGAGTCATTGTTCAACCATTTCACTACTGCTCCAGTCACAATAGCTAGAAACCGGAAACAACCTAGATGTCTCTCAACAGATGAATGGATAAAGAAAGTATGGTACTTTTAAACAGTGACATACTACTCAGCTATGAAAAAATGAAATCCTGAAATTTGCAAGAAAATGGATAGAACTAGAAAAAACCATCTTAAAGTCAGGTAACCTAGTCACAGTAAGACAAATATGGTATGTATTGTTTATATGTGCGTATTAGCTGTTAGGTCAATGATAGCCAAGTTACAATCTGTAAAACAACAGAGGTTAGAAATGAATAGAGGAATAGGGAATGGGAACAGAAAGATCTCCCTAGGAAAGGCGCATAGAATAGTTAGGAATGGCTTGTGGGGAGTTGGAGAAGGAGGATCAAGTCGGGAGGGTGAGGGGAAAGAGGGACGAGAGAAGGAACACAGGAAGATACAGCTAAAATTAAGGTCCATTGGAGGGTGGTAGTATGAAAACACAGTACAGTCGAATTGTACATAGTATATACATATATAAAAGGGATTCAAATACATTGCCAAATAACAGGAGAGACAGAGTCCTAACTAGCTATCTCTTGTCAACAAATAAAGCCTCTAATACAGGAACTGGGTTCCATCTAATTGAGTTGTTGGCCAAAGGAATCCCATATGAACCCCCAAACAACTCAGGCTTGTGCCAAGCCTATAGGTCGCTCTCCACAAACTGACAGCAAGGCCCCATTGCTGAAGACAGCACCTACACAACTCACTGAACATGGAGCTGGTGCCTATATAGAGCCTTCACTCCCATGTGTTAGCAACTTTGGTAGGGAAGGTACTCTACCTGTTACCAAAGGAGAAATGCAAACATCAACCCAGTCACAAATTGCATCCTGCCTGCATACTAACACAATGGTGCTACAAAGCCTGTGGGAGTAACCAACCAATGTCTAATCTGGCTTAAGGCCTGCTCCATGATATGGAACACATACTACTCAATACTGCTTAGGTGACTAAGAACCTGAGACTAGAAAGCCCAAGGACCTATGGTAAAACCCCAAATACTACTGTTCTTAACAGTGACAACAACAACAACAAAACAATAAAATGATAACATTCTGCTATACTCCTTGATCAGTGCCTTGGAATACTCAGCCCTACATAAAATGACACCATCAAATCCCTCCCCTCAGAGCCCAGGGAATCCTGTGGAAGAAGAGGCAGAAAGAGTGTCCTTTGTATATACACTACAGCTTCCACTTTAGCATTTTTATGGGATTCCCATGTGTGTGAGCGAGGGTGTCTCTGCATCTGTTTCTGTTTCATGTGCCTTTTCTTAGGCTCTTTTCCTTCTGTTTGCTTTTTCCTTATTCCTATTGTCACATTTGTTTTACTTTTTATTTTTATCATTATCTCTTAGAAACTTGTTTATTTTCTAATGAGAGACAGAAAGGGTGTGATTCCAGATGGAAGGGGAGGTGGTGAGGAACCGGGAAGAGTCGAGAGAAGGAGGGAAAACCATAATCAGAATATATTACATGAGAAAAAACAAGCTATTTGGAATAAAAGGAAAATTAAAGAAAAGTCATTGTTTAAATGGCCAATCTCATGTCTTTGAGTTCTCTCTAGAGTCTTTGCTAAGCACCACATCTATACTGACTCATACAAACTTCTACAGATTGCCTTCAACAGAGAAGAAAACTCAGAGAAAGAGAAGTTGAATCCCTTATCCAAAGTCATTCTACCTGAAGGTGAGATTCAATAGGGTGTATGTGAGCAATTGGACGAATGTCAAGTGCATGGATTTGAACTTGAATAAAGAGGTGATGTCATCTTTTGGAGCAGAATGCATGAACAAAGTCGGCTGCCCTGTTTCTCATCTTTCCTCCAGGTTCTGTTTAGCCTCAAGTCATGTAGCTTGAGAAATATCAAGAAGCCATTTGAATTCTCAAAATAAAGCATATTTGGCCTGGAAACTATTTTTGCTAATTTTTTTTTTTTTTTTGCAAACACTTAATTTTACTATTTAAACTTAAAAAAAAAACCTACAGCAACAGAGTCATGGTTTTCCATGGTGGAAAAGTTGAACAAACACAAGATCAAATGGGAAATAACCTCAAACTAAATCCTGTCTATATACCAGGATAATGTCAAAACGTTCCCTGTTTTCAGTTAAATATCAGATACTATGCTCTGTTGTGAACCTGCAATATTTATTTGGACTATAACCTAGGAAAGAGGTATAGCTGGGAGGTGTCATTTTATGGATTTATAATCAGAGATTAAAGAATTTACAAAAATCTCCGAAGAAGTTATAAATTAGAGAACAAAAGAGCTGGAATATAAATGCTGGTTCCCACACTCCAAACTCTACTGCTCCTTGGAGATACTCATGGAGGTTATTATTTTCTGGGAAATATATGACAGCAGTGGATACAGTCATGAAGACAGCTGGAATCACTGCTGATCACCCTTAAATTTATGTTTCTCAGTTTCACTTTTATAACTACAGATTTTCTGTAAGTGTTCTTCCCACTCAGTTTCCATAAACCAATCTACTGGCCTCATCAGACATCTGAGGATACTTCTGTTTCTTGTGCCATTACTAATGGTTTTAATTTTTCAGTAAATAATTTGTGAATACCTACTAAAAACAAGGTAATGCTAATCACTCTGAAAAATATACAGTCAATGAAGCAGGCCACCTGTGGAGATAAAAATGTATGTGCACTTGTCATTGAAAATTTGAAACTGACTTTACAGGATCTGACATAATAAAATTTATGAGCCATGAGAGAAGGTATGCCAAGAATATACAGGTAAGAAAAATATCCATGGGAGGGAATCAAAAAAGGTTCAATGGCATGGTGGAACATGAGATGGACCTAAAGTGATGCACAGAATTATCCAGGAAAGGATACAAGGACATTCTGATGTGAAGAAAGACACAACAAAGGCTTGCAGTTATGAATGGATAAGAGTCTTAGTGTCTGGAGGCTTAATTGCATGGTGAATGTCAAATAAAACAATGAGTTAAGAAGTACATCTCTCAACTATCCAAAAAGATATCATTTGGGCAATTACAATCATACACTAAAACAGCAGCTAGCCTCTCCACCATGACAAAATTCAGAAAAGACTTGCCCAGTTCCCATCTCTGTAATGGTACGTGGACTGGGGACAGAGTGGATACTACCATTATTTAAAATTTAGAACAGGACATTGGATCCCTGGAACTGGAATTAAATATGGTAATGAGCTGTCTGTTATGCAGGTGCTGGGATCAGGAACTGGGTCCTCTGCAAGAGCAGCAAGTGATCTTAACTGCTGAGCAATCTCTTCAGCCCAGAATGCCACCATGACTTAAAGAATTGTTTAAAATAAGAACCATTGAGGTTACCCATTGTTGTATCTTGGTTCTAACCAATTGAATGGAGTTCATCAACTTTCTCCTGGGGAGTAGGAAAAAACTAGGCTAAGACTAAGGAGCGTGATGTGGGAGATCTTCGCACTCAAGCAAATCCACTTAACTTCATCATCTACTTGTGGATCCACTTTATTATCCATTTATTCAGTGAAGACAATATTCTTCAACTAAATGCTCTGAAGCTCTAGAGCAGCAGTTCTCAACCTGTGGGTCACAACTCCTTTGGGGGTCAAAAGACTTTTTCACAGGGTTCACCTAACTCTAGCTACATATCAGGTATTTATATTACAAATCACAACAGTAGCAAACCTACAGTTACGAAGTAGCAACAAAAATAACTTTATGGTTGAGAGGTCACTACAACATGAGGAACTGTATTAAAGTTCGCAGCATTAGGAAGGTTGCAAACCACTGCTATATAGAGAGAAAAGAAGTAGAAGGCCAGTTTTAACCAACCTCCTGTGGTCTTTGTGTAGGTGCTTTGTGGAGCTGGGAGACAAGGAACAAAAGAGGCAAGGGGGACATCTCAAGTCTTGGAGCAGACTGAGAGGCTGAACCGAGAGGACAAACGTGTTGTGTTCCATTAAAGGCGGGATAACTGCTGGGGAGGAGGGACAGAGAGTGGTGTAGTAAATGGAAGGCATGAAAAAGTGATGCTATTTTCGAGTTTCAGGCTCTCCCAAAGTCAGGGTGTTAAAAAGCCTATAAAGCTCCGAGTACCCAGGTAGTACTCAGGAGTTAAAAGTAACATCTGTAGAGGAGAAGGTGTGAAGAGTGCTCCAATTGCTCTCTTCACAGGCAGTGATAGTTTCAACAAGGACATAAGAGTTGGAGCTATGACACCAAGTTGAGAATATGCACAAATATAATACATTAGACCCTGGGTAAACTCCTGTGCTTTTGTGATTTGCTGTCTAGATTGACAGCAAATCTCAAGGCACCGTGCTTTCACTGTTTGGCACCCTGATGTCTAAAACTGTCTACAATCTTCTAAAGGCAAGATCTGCTACAAAAGGAGCAGGGTGGAACTACCTGATAAGACAGGGTAACAAGAGAGGATAGTGAGTAGTGCATCTGATCACAGTGCATTCAATACATGGATACAATTGTTAAATAATTTCAAATTAATTTAAAAAGAAGATGCCATTATGTCCTGATGCAGACCTCCAGGTACCTATGGCCTTCTGGAGTGCAGTGGGGTAAATTCAGAGGGTGTGGAGAGAGAGGAAGGGAGCAAGAGGGAGTGAGCAGGGATGCTGTGCCTACTTCTCAGTTAGGCACTTGAAGATTCGAGTCTTTCTGGTGATGCCCACCTTTGTGTGGTTCCCTGTCTTACCAGATTTTGCAAACACTTGTTCTTATGCACGAGACACAAGCAGTCTACCCAGTCCTAAATCAGCTCAGATCACACTCCTGGAAGAGAATCCCTTCATTGGATTTTTGGTGAATTCAAGCTTGTTTGCCTTTCCCCCACTTTTGTTTCTACTGGGCTCAGATGAAATTCTGAGAGGAGCAAGGTGCCTGTTTGTGGAGAAGCACTATTCTGGAAGCACTCATCAGAGAATGTGTTTCTAAGAGTTACAAGTGAGCAAATCAGGTTGTAGGTTACATTGTGATTTCATGGGAGAAATTCTTTGATCAGCAGTGACGGAAGTTTAGAGGCCGCAGGTCTGGCTGAACTAAGGGAGGAAAGAAAGAAATCAGATATTTGGGGCTTGGAAGACAGGCAGAAAGGGCCCTGGCAGGAAACTGTGGGGTCCATGTTGAGATGTGTTAAATTTGAGAAACCAATTAGCTATCCAGGAGGCAGCTGCTGGGCAAGTCAGAAGCACATCGCTAAAGATAGAAACACAGAGGCTTCAGCATTTAGGTGGTATTTAGAGTCACAGGACAGAATGAAGTCACAGAAATAGAGTTCAGATAAAGAGCCAACAGTCCAGGGCTGGTCCTTAGCATGCTGGCATTTAAGAGGCTAATGGTGAAGACAGTTTGGCATCAGAAGAAAGGTACTGTAGAAGTGTTAGCTTCACCTTGCAGTGGTATGGGTCTGAACTCTCAGTTGACACTTCTGTTAATTAACAATTGCTCAAGTTTTTTAATATAAAGGTAATCTGAAAGTATAAGTCTCCTTTTAATGTGTGTGTGTGTGTGTGTGTGTGTGTGTGTGTGTGTGTTTGTGAGTGTGATGTATGTATGTGGTGTTGGTATATGTGGGGAAGTATGTGTGTGTGTGGTATTGGTGTATCTTTGAGAGAGTGTATGTGTGGTGTTGGTGTGTGTGTGTGTGAGAGTGTATGTGTGTGTGAGTACATATGTGGTTTATGTGTATGTACGTGGTATGTGGTTGGTGTATGTGGTGTGTGGGGTGTGTGTGTGTGTGTGTGTGTGTGTGTGTTTGTGTGGTATTGGTGTGCTTTTTTTTTTATATGATGTGTGTACTTGTGTATGTGCCTGCGTGCATGTGGGTTCAGCTGCATGTGGAGGCCAGAGGCCTCCATCACTGTTTCTCCTGGAGTGCTTGATTCCTTTATTTTTGGGGCAGGGACTTTCTCTGAAGCTGCAGCCCAGATGACCAGCTCCAGAGGGCTGTCTGATGCTGCTCTTCCCACATACTGGAATCATAGGCACCTGCTCAGTGTGTGGCTTTTTACAGGGTTTTAGGATCCAAACTCAGATCCTCATGCTCATGAGGCAGGCACTTCACTGACTGAGATGTCTCCCCTGCCTGTGAGCTTCCTTTTATTATGCAACCTCTCCAAAAAAAAACCACTCCTACAAAAACTGAGCTGCAATTTTCATAGCAAGCATCTGGTTTAGGCCCATCAATGGGTTGATTGAGGACAAAGAGATGTGAGTTAGAAGGTTGATCATTACGTCAGGTACTCACCAACTATACGCAGAACAAATGACAGGAGGGGATAAAATTGCTTATTTTAGGCATTTTCTCAATCAAAGCAGTAGCACCATAAGCAGAGCGTGGCAAAGGATGCATAACGATGGGCCGCTATTATGACTGGAATGTAAAGTGTAATAGGATTTTCAGAAAACAATTTAGGGAAAGTGACAATCTTGCTTATTTAAATGCCGTGTGACATTCAGCATTACTCCTCCAGGTAAATCACAAAATTGATAAAATGACTTCCAGAGATATTGTTGAATATGCGGAACACATGTAATGCATTTATCTGTTGACTAACCCTCAGGTGAGCGGAAATGGTATTGTTTCCCGGGAATCAAAGGCAGATTTTACTGAGCCATTATGCTAAAATGTAGAGGTGCTATGCTTTGTCTATTTCAACCAAGCTTTTGGAATGCTTCTACTTTTGGCATTCCTGATTTTTCCTATAAGGATAGACAGATTATATAATAATTTCAATTTACATTATAATTAAGCATTATCATATTTCAAGTTTACAGAAAGTGCATGTTTTAGAATATATTTTAAAGCTTCCTGAGATATGTTGTTAATATTCCCCTTCTAACTTTAATACATGGCAACTTTAAAATCTTCCAGTCTATAGCTGGGTAGTGGTAGCACACCCTTTTAATCCCAGCACTCGGGAGGCAGAGGCAGATGGATCTCTGTGAGTTCGAGGCTCACCTGGTCTATAGTGTGAGTTCCAGGACAGCCAGAATTACAACAGAGAAACCCTGTCTACAAAACCAAAAACCAAAAACCAAAACCAAAACAAACAAACAAACAAAAAACTTCAGTCTAGGTAAAAAAGATAATGTGAAAGATAATCTGGACACAGATATCAGAGTTACTAGGACAGGCTCCTGTGATCTCTCAATGTTTAGCAAACATGTGGTTCATAGCATGGAAATATTTTGATAGCAATGAATACATAGCCATGTGTTAATTTTAATGCTTACTAATAGTCTATTGCATGGACAATTTGATTGATTAGGGTGAGGGGGGACTTTTTATATAGCCTTAGCAGGCCTGGAATTGGCTACATAGAGCTGTGAACTTGGAGATCTACCTGTTTCTGCTTCCTGAGTGCTAGGATTAAAGGCATGTACAAGTGACCCATTTTAATTCAATCATGTACTGATGGACATTTGGACTGTGATTTTTCTTTTTTTCTAACATTGGATGATACCATATTAGCAAGGTGTCTTAGGCACATTTTACGTTTAATTCATCTTCATTGAAAACTGTTCTTTATTTTTTGTATTTGATTTTTCAAGACAGGGTTTCTCTGTTGTAATTCTGGCTGTCCTGGAACTCATTCTGTAGACTGGGGTGGCCTTGAACGCACAGAGATCTACCTGCCTCTGCCTCCAGAGTGCTGAGATTAAAAGCACACGCCATTTCCGCTGGCAAAAAACGGATTTTAATATCTTCTGAATATAAGCTCCAACACCTTTTATGACAGGGAAAAAACATGTATATTTTAAGTGGTAATAAGTTGCCAACATGCTCCAAAAACATTATGACAATCCCACCCAACAACTTGAAATGTGTGGTCTTCTCTAACTGGACCAAGTGACCATTTTTACATCGGGGGTTCTCACAGCACAGTTTCTCTGTACCACCAGTGCACCTTCAGCTACCTTCAGGTTGGTTTCTGGAATACCCCTTCCTAGCTGACTTGGGAGTAAACATACTAAATTGAAGATACATGGAGCCACAAAGGGTTTAGAAAGTATCAGAATGGGTAGTGATGTGTAAATACATTAGTTTTTCTTTTCCTAATCTTTTTTGGGGGCCTTTTGTCTATTGATGTTTGTGCTATATTTTTCACAATGTTATTTAATTTATGTTTTCTACAACTAATTTAAAAATCTGACGGATAGTTGTCTCTGCTATTTCCTGCTGATGCTATTCTTCTATTGTGTGTTCTGGTAAGAAAATTCAGCAACTACAAACACCCTGTATACATGCGCTCTAGAAAGAAGTCATAGGGTATATACATGAATTGTTGCCAGATGGGCATTAACCATTTATAGTTTCAATAATGAGCTCTTCTCTGTCACCAGAGTCTAAGGGTGTAAAGTTTTGAGACATTTGTTACTGTAAGCATATGGATTGACTTATTTACCATTTGAGGTTGTTGACATTGTTAAAAGCAGGATGCTTTTTTCATACATTGAGCTATTGCCCATTAGTCCTCATGTTTCTATTGCTCTCCTTAAGTCACCTTACCTTCTGAAGACCAGTTTCCCCATTCTAAGTTGTAATAGTAGAAATCCATAATCTAGAATGAACTTAAATGAACTCTTTCTCATGATAACTAGCTTTAAAAATCTCAATAACCTAACTGTTCCCACTACCTCTGCTTATCTCAAGGCAGACAATTCCAATCTGTCATGCCACCGCAGACAGATTAATGTTGCCACCGTCCAGAAGGAATTCGTGTCACTCACCTACTCAACAACCATCTGCTTGTCTCCATCATCTGCAGATTTGAGAACAAATGACAGATTAGGGAGTATCTAGAAGAGCCAATCTGGGATTTGCTGATTCAGTTTTCACTTAACTCCTTACAGTCTTAATAAGAGTAAATGAACTAATATTAAAATACAATCTCTCTCAGGGCTGAGAGAATAAGGTTCAGGCATACAACCCCATGACTCTGAATGTTATAAACAGATGGAGCATATAAATACCTGCCAAGATGGATGAGTATTAGGTCTCCCAAATAACCACAACAAAGCCCAGTGAGCTTTGGTTTTCAATGGGGTCTATGAAAGTTCTGTTTAATCTCAAGTAAGGAAGTGAGATGTAGATGCTGGACACACACACAAGGAATCCTGAAGTGTTTTTCTCAGGTCTCCAGATAGGGAAAAAAGAGCTTAATCCTAGGGCATTTGTTGTTCAGCTCCAACCAACCCCATCTGTTATAATACTATGGCCTCTCACATTGACTAGAGTAGGGATTCTCATTATCCTAAAAGAACAACAGCAATAACAATGATAAAAAACCCTAAAAATGGAAAACAAATTATTGGTATCCTAAAAGATGCATTAATTACTTATTTGAAACTATTAGGTTCATTTAACAAAAAAATAATCAACATATATGAACGCATATATATACATATATGTGTATATATATGCAAATTGTTCAAAATACTGGCATTATGAATTATTAAGAATATGTTTTAAATGTCACCTTCTGGAAACTAAAAATATTTAAGGGAAATGAGACCTTTGAAAGATATCATGTTTTCAGTCTATGCAGAGCTCATTCGGTCTATAATTTTTATTATATTATGCAGAATTAACATTAGATGGAACATTTATATCATTAATTTAAATTTTGGAAAAATATCTTGCCAACATAACCTTTATGATCCTTCTTTACTGCGATAATTACACAATGGGACCAATTCTATTTTGCAGGTAGCTTATAGGTAGTGATGGCTAATATCATGTAATTAGATGAAAAAACTATGAATTCTACTACAGGGGATCATAAAACTATGAATTTAAAACTGCACCAAGTAGTTTGTATTAGACAAATGGACACAGGTGGCACTTGCTGACCTCTGGCATCTGGTGGAACTGGTGGTGATGAAGAAGCAGAAGTGCAGAAGGAAGAAGACCAATATATTCGAGCTGGATCGATATTGTAGAAGAAAGAAATGGGATATCTCAATGTCTGTTTCCATCCCTGCAGTAGAGTTAGGGTATCCACGGAAGTGTTAGGATACAGCTACCCATAACAACTTACACAGCAAGCGAGGTCTTGCCATGTAATCAAATGTAGATAAATGAGCGGCCAGTGAACACAGACAAGCCTACAATGGGCTAAACAAGCGAGAGTGAGAACCTGGTTGTAGTATTAGCTGAGGTCTACTTTGAGATATAGTCAGGCAGCTTAAGGGGAAAACCGGAGCAGAGTGTTTACCAGATTAATCACTCCCTCTGCCCTTAAGGTAGTTGTGTATTAGTGTTTATGAGATAGATGAAATCAGATATCTGCAATTTACCTGATATGAAATTTGTCCTATCAGTCTTTATCAGAGTAATGTCATTAACAATGCTTCATAAGGGATCTTAACAAAACAGCCTAACAAAACGGCCTGACACGGTAGTGATGACGGAACCCCATGCAACCTTATTCTTTTGAAAAGAACGTATTCACATTATGACTTAGAGCACATAAAATGTTGGTGTTAAATTGAATTGGGCCAAGAAGGACCATAGCCTTTCATCACTTGAAGCTGGAAGATAATGTAATAGCTGTTATCTATTTATTGCACAAGAAAGACAAACACAATGAGCTTTTGACCTTGTTAGAAAACTCTGTGTCTTCCTGATGTTTTGTAGACTACAAAACTTTGCTAGCTTATAATTGGACAATTGGATTTCAAAAGTAACTGAGATAACAACTTCTACTTTACAGTTATTAATTGTAAAGATGACATGTATATAAGTAACTGGATAATTTCTCATAGCCTTACAACATAAGTTTTCAGATACTACATTTTTCCAGTGTTAGGGTATTTTCTTTTCTTTTTTTCAAGATAGGGTTTCTGTGTTGTAACACTGGCTGTCCTGGAACTCACTCTGTAGACCACGCTGGCCTCAAACTCACAGAGAACATCCTGCCTCTGCCTCCCGAGTGCTGGGATTAAAGGCAAGCATAACCACTGCTCTCTTTGTGTGGGGGTAGTTTTAAGATAAGAGATGTGGACATTTATTCTTAAAGGAAAAAGGGAAATTTATTATGTTTCCCAAACAAAGCTGCCATTTGTACTATAGATCATCTTTTAAGTCTACAGATTTAATTGTGTAAAATGCTGGCATCTGCAACACATGCAATTTAAGTTCTTTTACAAAAGGATAGTCTCTTATAGTGAAAATGTTCTTTAAAACTATTGCTAGCCTCTATTCCTGTCAGAAGGTCTCAAATCTGAGAACATGTCTAATTCACACCATTCTGGAGAGTGTCTAGCATCTTAAGAATGTATATATTTTTCTTGGAGAATTGATTTGTACTCTAAAATGATTTTTTTGTACACAAGAAACTTTTAGTTTAGAACAGATGACATTACCTTTTTAATGTCTCTTCCACTCAACATGTGGATCATAGCGGTAATAAGCTTTTTATTTTCTTTGAATAACAAGCCAGTGGCTCTGCTTTGTGAAGAAATTCCTTGCAGCATTTACATATCTTTGCAGCCGGCTAAGGAAATAGGGTGTATGACTTTAACATGTAAGCATTTTTTATAAGTAAATTTTAAGCGAATATTTAAAGCATTACAGCTTATAGTCATAAAGCAATATAGGAAAATGTTTAGTGTTTCTTGGCTGAGACCCTATCCCTTGGTGAGCAGCCAGCAAACACAGACAAGCCTACACAGACAAGCCTACAACAGGGCTAAGCCTTTCTCAGTAAGCTAGCAGGTGAACACAGTAGTAGTTATTAGTTGACGACTTTGAATTATCATGAGGCAGTTTAAGAGGAAAATCGGAATAGAGTGTCCACCAGATTAATCTAAGGGTGGCACGCCTTGGGTCAGAGTCCATATCTCTCCCCGTCTGACATCCCAAACCAGATGCTTCAGGCTCCATATGGTGCTCACTTCTCAGCACCTCCAGACCCCAGCGGAGCTTGATTAGCCACTCTCACCCTCAGTGTCCCTCATTTTACAGCTTCACATAAACGTATGGGGGTTTTGTGCCTCATATATTATAGAATTGCATCATCATGATGCCTACAAGACAGTATGTTCCATTTATGTCTTATCAGTGCAGGATATAGGGCAGATAGGGACCTTACCAGGCCTGAAGGATGGGGCTAGTAACAACCAGCCCTTTTCCATCTTTGACCAGGGACTTAGTAGGGCAAAACTCTTTCAGTCCTGCCACCGCATAGCAAACACTGAAAGCCTGGCCTAAATGTGTACACAGCCAAACAAATGCGTGCACTTATAGTGATATAACCTGGCAACATCTGTGAATCAGAACGCCTTCATCCACTGATGAAGTCAGATGGGACCTGCCTCTCCAGGCAGCCTGGAGACATAGAGCTGACAGAATTAAGCACTGCTAATCCAACAACGTCAGACCCAAAATGTTTCTAAATACAAAGGCTTTGAGGCCTAGCATGAGGCTTGGGTGGAAAATAACACACCCGACTTCATGTGACAAGTTGTAATAAGAATGGAGGTGTGCCACACCGTTTATTCAGTGTCACCAAGAGAAAATAAGACACATCCTCATTCCATTAGAGTAGTGCAAAGTTTGCTTCATGGACAAAATTATTAAAAGGTATATAAGATCATCTTCAGACAATGTGTATGAGATGGGTATGAAACAGAAAGGAAGTCCATGCTTAGATTGTATCCCATTTCAAAGATAGATGATAATGTGCATTGCACAATGCATTCTAAAGTATGAGAAAAAAGCAAATAAAAAGCACCTTTGTTTTCTACACATTTCACATAATTGATCATCATCTTGTGGTGTGTTGACATAGGAGGTTCTGGGTACGAAAACAACTTGGAGAATTAGGACATGTCTGGACTGGTCAAATGGACTGGACGAGTCTTGAATGATGGGGCAGAAAAGCTCCTAGGAGAGAAACTGATCCAAGCAGAAACCACCTACTTGGTACCAGGAACAGAATGGAGGCCTAGGGAGGAAGGCCGAGGTTTAAAGGATGAGAACACAGTCTTCTCTGCCCAGCAAGGAGAAGCAGGTATCTCATCTCAGGGGGAGAGGTAAAGATGGAAATCTTTGTTTCCTTCATGCCTGGGGCCTTGGGAGTACTCTTCAGGGATTTCTATATAAACCATATTTCAAGGGGCAGCAAGCCATTCTTTCTGGGTCACATAACAGCTTGCAGGTACAGCTCTCTGGGGGCTTGAGGCTGATACCCACGGGGCACTCTGCCTGTAGAGCAGCCGATAAGACTGTAGCAGTGAGCAGAGCAGCAGTCATGGTGCCCTGGGGAGCAGTGACAACCAGAGGGATAACCTAAAGATTTCTAGGAGCATTACAGAGGATCTGCTAGGCCTGTTGTATAAAACAGATATAGGAATGAAATCAGAAAGCTTGAGACAGAAGTCCTTCTAATACAAAACTTCATCTGAGGAGGCTCTCAAATGCATGATAAACCCAAGGGCGCCTGGACTAGTGTGTGTGTGTTGGTATGCACACAGCTGTATATGCATATCTAGATGTGTTTGCGTGTTTACAAATGCATGTCTGAGCATGTCTCTGCTATGAAGGCATGATTAAAAGTATATTTGGCCCTTGCATGTGCAAACACGTGTGTGTACATATGTGAATGCCAGTGTGTGAAAACCGATGAATTGCTGTCTTGGAGGAGAGAGATGTATGGGACATGATTATTGGCATAAAGATATTTCTTTTTTTAGAATTTCATATATGAGTACTGTATTGACATCATTGCTTCTGTCTCATTTTTTCCTTCCAATTCCTTCTATGTTGTCTTCCACTCCACTTCCTCTCAAACTCATGGCTTATTACTCTTTAGTTATTGTCTCTCTCTCTCTCTCTCACACACACACACTTATAATTATAGCCTGCTGAGTCCCTTCATTGTTGTTTCTGTGAATATGTGTTTAGGGCTGACCACACGGGACAAGACTAGATATCCTGCAGATAGCTTGTGCCTGTAGTTGTCTGAATCTCCCTTTGTTGTTTTAAGCGGACTGACTTCAGCTTCCCTCCTCTCTTATCTGCATCTAGGTGGCTCAATTTTAACTACAATCCACAGACACCTCAGAGTTCTTACTATAGGTGACTGGACTGCTCTCACTACCTTCAACTCTTAGTGTCAGTGTTCTCCTCCGAAGATTCAATAGTATTATCCCTGTAGAAAAGACATAGAAAAGGTAACTAATGAGAAATAAATGGGGGGAGGAGGAGTTTCAGGGTAGCTATGAGCTAGAGTATTTATTGTACTAGTAAGTACAATAGTACTTCTTGTATTCCTAAGTATTAGAGTACTTATTGTGCTCGAGTATAATACAGAACGTATAAATTTCATATCACAGACTTTTGATGGCCTAATCATTTTTTCTTTAAAGGATTTCGCACAGAGCTGTTACCATAGCAAACAGTTTCCTCGGACAGTGTTAATAACAAGCAGCTCTAATGGAGATGGTGCGGAAACTCCCTGGAGGTAAAGAGATTTAATATTTGGAGGCTGTATTAACTTACTTTTCTGTTGCTGTGATAAAATACCATAACCAAAGCAACTTATTTGGGGCTCTGGCTCCAGAGAGATGGGTCCATCACAGTAGGGAGGCATGGCATCTAACAGCCAGTGACATACTTCCTCCAGTAAGGCCACACCTCCTAAACCTCCCCAAAGAGTGCCACCCAACAGAAAACCAAGTCTTCAGATACCTGAGCCTCTGGGGATCATTTCTCATTCAAACCACAACAGAGGTTGCCTGGCACACACGAGAATATTCTTTTCTATTAACTATTTGGCATAATGAATCTTTGTGCTTGCTGTAGGGTAGTTACCCTTCAGAAATCACACAGTTTTCCCCTTTTCATCACATTTTTGTTAGATTCAAGTTATAAATAACTTGGCATGCTCAATGTGAATTTTTTTCCCCTGACAATAAAACTTCACATTTGTGTTTACACACTTCAATAACTAAGTTAATAGCAAAGACAGTTTTGCAGAAAGTTATTAAATTGATTAACTGCTCGAAAAGCCTAAATGACCCACACTCATCTCAGAAGTACAAACATGTTAAATACAAACCCTTACTTCCTGTCAATGTAACAAGGTATTAGGAGTCTCTTCAAGGCTACATGGAAGGTAAGACATGCTAATACTATTCTATCACAAACATCCTTAAGAAAGGGTGGATGTGACAGCTGTACATGGTTATCACACATCACAGAAAACACCCCTGCGGTCAGGGCCAAGAGGCAGGAGAATGAGAGCAAAGCATTTACACTGGACAGTTATTTGAGAAAGCCACACTGAAGCTGAGGACTCACTCTGTGTGCACACCTGTTTATAGACACCGTGTTTATAGACACACCTGTTTGTAGACACTTGCGTGTGCAAGCCGGTAGACTCTTGTCTTGGAGGACAGAGGCAAACAGGAGAGGAATGTTTGTACTTTAACTTTAACCTTTTTCAGTTTTGAGTTCTTTCTTTCTCTCTTTCTCATTCTTTCTATTCAGTGCCCTGAGAATGCTTGAAACCAAACATCTGCTACATCAAGACTATAAAATTATCTAAAAAGTAAACACATAAACAAATAAAACAAATAAAAACAACAAAACACACAAAGAACCCATCACCAGCACCACCAAACCTCTAGCTTTCATGCCCAGGATCCTTTTTTTTTTTTTAATTAATACTTTCTGAATATGTGGGTATTTGTCCTCTGTGCTATTGCCTTTCATGACCTGCAAAAGGGAGGTTCTGAATCACATGAAAAGGAGAGAGGATAGTTATGTACCATCTGAAGGCATCATGCACTTGCCTACCTGGTCTTGAACCTTGAGGGAGCCTTGTCAGTGCAAATGTGAAACTATTGACACTGTCACCTAACTGGAATGTGTGATTGCTTCTGATTTCATTTAAGCAGCTGCACGGATGAGATTTGGACACATGTGTGTGAACAAATCAAGTATACCATTTGAAAATACAACTTTACTCTTGAATTAAAGTCCATTAGAGATCAAACAGCAAAAAATTCAACACAGACTAAAGTCAAGTAAAATGTAGGCCAGATATGAATTTGTATGAAATGGGTCAGGATGCAAACAGTCTCCCCATCACTTCCATGCAGAAATACACAGAGATTGGATTAGGGGCACATTTTAAAGGAGAGAGAAGACTAGACTGACTGAAACATGTAGCATTAAGCCTTGAAGAAAGGAACTGGCAACTTCAGCCATGAAAAAGGTTCCAACTTTTAGTGGGAATGTGTGTATGTCTACGAGTATGTGTGTAAGTTTACACACATTCACCACGAGAAGGAGACAGATGATTCAGCTCAAATGCATTCTTGCCAAAGCAGTGTATGGGGGGTTATAGCCACAACATTTTTGACTCGTGTTTTCTCTTCCTGCGATGACTACCTCCAAAGCCAAGTGCCCATCTTTAAATCTCTTTCCACAAATTGCTTTCTTCAGAAAAAACCTTTTATATTTTTCTATTGGAGATTAGGCCAGGGACACACTCCTTTTCCTGGGCACTGGGAAGATATAGGCACTGTGAAAACAGTGTTTAGATCTGTCAAAATTAAAATTGTTTCTTAAATTATCTTGCTAATGATGAATTCTATCTTAAGTTTTTAAGTTTCCTTTCTGAAAATGAACATTTTTGTTTTCTGGCAAATAAACAAAAAACATTGAGACTGTGGCAATTGACATACTAATTAGCAGCTATTGGACTCTCTTGCTATCTATGCTACTATGAATAAAACGACTATCAGTCTAACATCAGTCCTTAGCACCAACTACCTGGAACATTCTGCAGATGCCTTGAGATAGCCTTGCAAAGATTGTTGGTGGCTTTCCTGGCTCCTGACAGCACAGTTACAGTCAAGAGGACTGTCTGAAGAGTTTGGACTAGACTTTCTGCAATTATACATTTTCATGAGCCATTTTTTACTTTGACCAGATGTGGAGCACTTCCCTTGGAGGACAGACAACTACCCCTGGAAGTAAGATTACGACTGATCCAAACATAAGCCTTTGTGACTATGATTTGTCCAGAATCAAAAGCTGTCTGAACAATGGCTGTGACTAGTCCAAATACTCCTTACCCAGGTATATAAATCAGACTGCTTAGTTTACTCTGTGAACTGGTTGCGAGTCTCTCTCTTGCTACCTTCCATGTCTTGTTATATCTGGTCCAATAGAGGTTTATCTCAAGTGGCCTTGAGTTGAATAGGTGCTCAATTTTAGTTCAATGACTGGCATCAGCTTGATCTCACAGTGCTATGTGTGTCTCCCTTCAACTTGACAGCTGAAGGTCCTGCAGGTGCTCCCTGAACTGAAGATACCACTTTTCAAGACTTCTTCCTACAACATCATGGCATTCCAAACAGCCCAGTATGTGTACCTGAGCTTTCCACAACCACTTCCGAGAGCTGAAAGGGTCCTAGGGCCTGAAAGCTGTTCAGCAGGTGGTGCCCATGTCTGATAGTCAGTACTGAGCTCTAGAACAACTCTGCTTGCCAACAATGCCCAATTCCTGAGCCCCAGGTTCTGGATTCCCAGTGTAAATCACTGGGACCTGCTGCAGATGGCTGAAAAACAACAGCCCACACAGACTTCAGATCCACTCAGCAGCATCACCCACAGGCCCAAATTCACTTGGTGCTCTCAGTGTGGAGCTGCTTCCCCAGACAACTTGCTGATCCCACCCAAGGCTCCCATTCACCTGCTATAATCCCAACCAGTTGGAGGAGGCTGCTTGAACCTGATTGATCTTTTCCTAACCCAATGCCTAGTTCCTGATGAGCCCTCCTGATGCCTCAACTCCTGAATGCTTTCCTGACAGAGGCAAATGCCCAAATCATCCTGGCAACAGTTACTAACAACTGCAGCTGAACATGAAGAAAGGAAGTAGAAGGAGAGAGAGGAAGAGGCATTGTGTGGAACTGACAAAATGAAGCAAGGATCCAGAGAGGAGAATCTGCAAGCTATGGTCACTAGAGATACTCCAGAGAGATGCCACATCTGTAGAGACAAGATTTGAAGATCCCTGGCCTGAGAGATGTTAACACTGGATATCACTAAGGACTAAGGATACCTAAGGCTGGCACAAGGACTGCAAAATTAGAGAACACCCACCTGCTGCTGCTCCCACCCGCCTGATGTTGCTGTTTCTACCCACCTGCTGCTGCTCCTACCAGCCTGTTGCTGCTGTTTTTACCTACCTGCTGCTGCTCCCACCCGCCTGCTGCTGCTACTTGCTGCTGTCGGGCACTGGGAGCAAACAGGAGGTACTAGAATGCCGCACTTGTAGAGCTTCTTGCCTATCCACAATGTATATCAAAGGAACGGAAAGAATCCTTGGCCCACCGGTTGGTGATGTCAACTTCCCTAAGCTTCTCTATCCTTTCCCACTGTTCATATTCTCTCTACTGACCACTCATTGAGGACAGAGCTCACATCTCCATCTTTTCTCTATTGTCTACTAACCTTGACTGAACCGTGGCCCAGACACATCTTGGAAAAACAGCAAAGATCTATGACAGGAAGACTAAGTGTGAGGCACAATTTCCCCGTTTCTTGAGTCCCTAGAATAAGGTGCCTGTGCTAAGAAGTCATTTCCTTAGGACTCTTTCCCTAAGCATTCCCTTGAGGACACGCAGCTGACAGCCACCACTCTGTCAAGCATGACGTCAGTAAGAATGCAGCCCACAGGAGGAACAAGTCACTAAGCACACCTGGCATAGAATGAGCAACCTCAAGCTTCCACTCCATTGCTAGATTGGTTTTGTCTTCTAAGACACAGTATGGAGGAAGTTCTTCCTGGATGCTTTACCCTAAGTATAGAATGAAAACATCTGTTGGGAAGAAAGCCAGGTGTTGGACAATGGATATTGACACTATAGGCTTTGCCCCTCATCTCCAACATCCGGTGGGGATTTCTATGCTGTGTTTGGTAACACTAGTTAATGTAATTTTTGTGATAATTGTAGAGCAAATAGAGCAAAATTTCAAAGATAATTAGGGAAAAGTGTTTCTAATTAACTTGTAACTCCTGAGTTGAAGCGTAGAGATACAAATCAGTTATGCATTGTCAGGCCTAACAAGCACAAATGCACTGTACATTTCAAGGTTAGTGAGGCAACAGAAACGAAAAGTGCTCATGGATATCTTTCTGTGAACCTTTCTAAGATTTCAGCATGTCTGGCAAGGGTGTGTAAGAGAAGGTTCATCTTCTATCTCCAGCACTAGCAATCATGAAGACGAATTGTACGAATAGTAAAGACAACCTCAGATGGATTGTGGATATGTAGAATGGATGATGATGATCATCTAATATTGTTTTATGGACATACTAAGGTGTGTGTGTGTGTGTGGTGTGTGTGTCTGTGTATGCATATGTGTGTGTGTCTGTGCCCCGTGTGTGTGTGTGCCTGTGTGTGTGCACATCAATGATGTTATTTGTCTTTCTCAATTGCTTTCCCATCTTGATTGTGTTTGTGAGTGTTTCTCTCACTTAGCACAGATCACATAAACTGACTAGACTGGAGGATCTTGCTGTCTTTGCCTCCCCAGTGCTGGAGTTATAGGCTTGCACTGCTCTGAGTTCTGGGGATCCAAACTCACGTCCTCATTTTTGTAGGATAAACATTTTACTGACTGAGCCAGTACAGAGGATTTTGATGAAACTCTAGTGTTTTTTAGGTAAGTAAAGCACCAGAGTAACTATAGCCCTACCTCCAACTTCAGCACTATCAGTGTTTGCTTATGTGCTATGTTTTGTGTTACAGGAGCAAGGATGTAAGACTGACTTGTCTAGATGCAAATACCAACAGTCTAATCTTACCATAATATAAGCTATAACTTTTGTAAAATTTACATTAAAGGATCTTACTCACCGTGGCATAATCTGGTCATTAGTAAGAAAGACATCCTATAGAGATAGGGGGAGCCACAGCTGTGAAGGAACCTGGGTTTGAAGAATCCATGGGATGGAGTTGTGTCATCACCCTAAAATGTTCCTTCAGATTTTAAGTATGCGAAACTCCCATCTACTTTAATACATTACTACACATGGGTTTCATCTTTTCAATCAGAGCTTCATTGCATATAATAAGCCCTCATCCCTTTCTGATCTCAGGAAAATGGTTCACTTGATTTTTCATGCCAGCTCTTGCCAATTCATGGAATTAGATCTACTGCTTTGGTTTACTGTCTGTTTTGTCTACCACAACACAAGATCTATGAAGACCAGTCTCTGAGTTTAAACTTGAAACTTCTTGCAATGGTTTCATAAACTGATTATGAAACTCCACTTAGTTTATTCATACTTTTATATACAATTCACATGAAATACCAGGATTTCTCTTGACTTGGCTCCTTGCCGACCCCATCTTCCACCTGGTTCCCTAGAAAGCTCTCACCATGATCTCGGTTAAAAAGAAGGAGTCTGTATCCATAGGAAAAGCTGGTCTATGACCAGAAGGAATCTGGGATTTTACTCCTTGCAATACCAAGCACCTTGGCCTCACAGTTATACAGTGGGCACTTACCAATGTGTTTAATAAATGAATGAGTCAGAATAATGGACAAATCCACCTCTACCTCTAGGATGGGGAGTGCAGTGTGCAGGAAGTTGATGGTGCACATTTTCTACCTTGCTTGGAATCAGCTTGGTAGGGGAGGAAACTGAGAGACAGAACAGTGCTGAGGATGGTCAAGTTTTTGTTTCTTTGAATGTGGATATCATTGCAAGAGAGAAACCACAGTAAGAGAGGAACTCTCAGATGGCCCAAATGATAGCACATCAATGTCTCCATAATGAATGTACTCATTAGAAGCTGGCTAGACGCCTCTCAGTCCATAAGAGACCAGGCAAACACACTCAGTCTTCGGTGCCCCTCAGCAATCGACTGGAATGAACAGCCGTGCATTAGGAAGTATTCTTCCCCAGGAAGCCTTCCTTCCTGCCAGTGGAACACACTTAATATAATGCAGGCCTCTCCCAATCACTCTTGCACTCCTTCCCGGAGTGCTAGAGGGCCTTAGTCAAGCCACCTGTTGGCTTATCTGAGGAGGCTGTGCTCTAATATTCTTTCTTTTATAAGAGACTTTGAGTTTTTCTGGCCTCCAGAAGAGGGGTCCTGACATTTGGTAGAAGAGGAGGGAGAAGCTTCCAGGTCCCACAGGAGGCTGCCCATTTCATCCTGCATATGTCTACTATCTTAGCTACTTTCCCCGTGATAAAACACTTCGACAAGAGCAACTTATGGGAGAAAGAGCTTTTTCTGGCTCACAGTGGTAAAGGCATACAGCTCACCATGGCATGGCACACATGGCAGCAGGCAGAGAAGGTATGGTGCCAGACCAGGAAGCTGGCTAGTGACATAACATCCACACTCAGGAAGCAGGGAGCATAAACACATGCTACTGCTCAAGCTCCTTTCTCCATTTACAGAGCCCAGAATTCTACCAAGAGAATAGCACCACCTGCAGTGGGTAGTGGAAGGAAGGCTGTGATTGGGGTTTCTATAATCTATAAACTGGAGCTATCCACTTATGTGTGTAAATAAAACTTTGCTGATGCACAGTCACACACACACACACAGCAATGTATAATCCGTGACTACCTTCCCGCAGTATATGTAGACTGAGTGATTCTAACGTAGGCCTGAAGATCTACAAGTTGGAATGCTTTCTAGCATCTCTGTAGAGTTGCCCAAAGCCTGTTCTGGAATCTGAAGGGACGTGTTATAAATGGATGGATAGAGACAATTGAGCCTTCCAAAATCTGCCAGAGACTGAAAGAGGAAAAGGGAAGCCAGAGCGGTTCCCACTTCAGGGATATGAACAGCTCTTGAGCAAGCAGAAATTGAGAGCTGGAGGCATGGGCCAGCTGTACTGTGGCAGGTGCACACACATGTGCATCACCAGGAGAGGCTGACTTGGAGACTGTGTGGGGATAGCAGCTCCAACCAGTTCCAAAGCAAACAGAAGAAAAGCAGCTGCTGTGGTCCAAGATGGAGGAGCATGTGTATGTGTGTGTGTGTGTGTGTGTGTGTGTGTGTGTGTGTGTGTGTGTGTGTATGTTGTAAACAAGTCACAGGTTAATGAAGGCTGCCAGCAGACACATGCCCTTCTACATGTGCCACCAGACAGCTATGGAACCTGATTTCCAGAGAGGAAATCAGAGAGTCCTCAGAGACTGGAGGAATGGCTCAGCAAATAAGGCCACTTGTACAAGCATTAGGACTTAAGTTTAAATCCCATGCACCCACATAAAAAGCTGGGCATGGCTGCACAGAGGTCTGAAACCTCAGCATTTGTGGTGGGAGGGGAAACACTGGAGCTTGCTAGCATCCAGACTAGCTCCAGGTTCAGTGACAGAGCCTGTTTCAAGGGAGTCTGACAGGAGTGGTAGAGAAGGATAGCATCCTCCAGCATCCAGCTTGCTCACTGTGCACCCACATACATCAAGGAAAAAAGTGTTACCTCCTGTAAGTCCTGATGTGGTGGATTACAGAGTTGTCTGTGTTGGGTTGAACTGAGCTGAGTTGGCACTATACTTCCCAGAACTACGTTCCCTGCCTGGTGCCAGGTGATGCTGTCCACAGGGAATTCTGCAGTTTGGTTAGGTACAAGTGAGGCAGCAGCCAGGGGCTCTGAGGATCTCTGGCAGGGTGCAGCCAATAGTCTGGCCTGTGTGCCAGACTATACTGGGGAGGCAGCAAGGCAGTCACAGCTCTGTCTGCTTATACCACATCTCCTCCTTCAGCTTTCCTGGACCCAAACATGAGAGCTCTGAAGCATCACTCATGGCCAGTGACCAGAGGCAGAGGATATCAGTCTGTCCTCCTCGGTCCTGGTTGGTTGCTGTTCTCTCTCACACTTTCTGTACAGCTTTGCTTCTTGATTGCCATCTGCTGCCCAGTGTCACCTTCTAGCTCACCGCCAAACACAGAGGTGAAGCCTTCCAGACCTTTCTTCATCAGCCCCTACTACAATGTAAGGTCTTATCCTGATAGTAAGTCCATTTTCCATGTCACTCACAGGGTTTCTGCTCCTCCAGGGAAGCCACAGCTGATATAACATTGATGGGGAAGGGTGCCTCCACACCACACTCTGATATTGCAGTGTGAGGTGACTAAAACACAGTTCCACTTTCCAAAATAAGCAACAGGATACACAAAAATCTCCTTCAGATGGTAAATGCTTAATACCATTTATTTATTTATTTCGTTGTATTGTATGTGTGTGGGTGTTTTGCTTGTATGTATGTATGTATGTATGTATATATGTTTGTGCACCATGTATGTATATTACACAAGGAGAATAGAAAAAGGGGTCAGATCCACTGGGACTAGACTTACAATTGGCTTTCATCACCCATATGGGTACTGAAAATCAGACATAGGTTTTCTGAAAGAGCAGCCAGTAATCTTAACTGCCGAGTCATCTCTCCAGCTGCCTAACACCACGGTTAACCTGGACAATTTTTCTCTTGATTAAATTTAAGTTCACTGATAATGGATTCTTGAAACCAAATGAAACCAGTATTAGTATTGTTTCTCCAACTGAAGTTCAAGGGTGTCCATTTGTCTAGATACTCTAGTGAGTGGAATGACGGTCCATCAGAGATGTCCTCATCTTCCCCCTTAAACCTGTGACTACACTCCTTCACTTTGAACTAGAACACACAATGGCAAGAGATTCTGGCTTTTTAAACTTTAATTTCTTTGAACTTTAATGTCTTTGGATTTCGACATGAAACAGGTTTTGCCCTTTGATTTTAATTTCTCCACAGGAATCTAAGATCTCTGCATTGTTGCCCTGTCCTTCTGGGAGGTCTCCATTCCTTTTCATCTTGGTGCTGTGACTGTTGCTTACTGTGGAGGCACTAATTCCCTGTGATGGACAACATGGGTAGATGTTGTGTGGAGTAAGAAATGAAATTGGTGTTTAATTTTGAATCCCGAGAACATGACGCCTCTGAATTTGATTAAAAATCTTGCTCTTCTGACCCATTTCAGTGACTTTTGCTGTGACATATGAAATGTCTGCCCAGAATTCTAAGCAACCCTCTTCCTCAGAAGCCATAAAGATGGAAGAAAGGCTATCACGACAAACTGCTTAGCTTCCACTTTTTAAGAAGCCTCTGGGTGATTGTAGAAAACTGGGTAAGAAAAAGAAAAGTGCCTTGGTTCTGGGGATGTAGCTTAGCGGTAGAGTGCTAGTGGCTTCAATCCACAGCAACACTAAGGGGGAAAAAATTAAAATGTCAACAGCCTGAGAGTGCTGGTGAAAATGCTTCTTTTTTCCCCAATGACCCTTTCTGTGAAGCTTAAAAATTAGTCAATTTTCTGCCCAAACGTCTCTTGAGTTGGTAAGCTTAATTAGCTGCTATGCCTAGAGTAACGCCTCCAGCCTGGATTCCACCAGGAAAGGGGAAATACTCACTAATATTTATACTTTGTTTTATCTGTCAAACTGTTCTGGACTCAGGCAGGGTTAGTCAGTAGGAACCTAATGGAATTAGAAGGAACAGGAAGATGTAATCCACAGATGAGAAATCTCATCCCTTGCCTGCATCGTGCAAACAGCATAGCAGCTGTGGAGAGAGCCAGCTACGGCTGGGATCTATCTAGGGTTCTCTGCTCCAATGAGAGCACTGGCGGCCCTGGTGGACTTTGGGGAAGATTTTCATGGAGGCAAGCATGTAGCAAATGGAAAAGAGACAGTAAGCGTGAAGCTGTGAAAGGTTTGGATACAAACAGTGGCTGAGTCCCTGCTTCTCCACAACCATGCAAGTACAGTGACAATTCTGAAGAACTGCAGAAAAATAAAAGAAAACTGATTGTGTATTGGAGGGCTAAAGTATACCCTACCAATCTGCCTCGAGTAAAAAGCTTTACCACACAGTTAACAAGCTTTATTAGTGTGCACCGAGCTCAACAAAACCCAAATTCCTTGTCTTAAAAGTTAGCAAATATGGGGTGATTGTCACACAGCCAAAGCATGCCTGCAAAACTAAAGAGAAAATACCCCCAAATAGAAAATAGGACACTAGGGAAAAGTGAGATCATTTGTGCTATATAATATTCTTAGAGAAATTCTTGAACAGTATACATTATTAAGACAAAAATAGAGGTTGTAAAATTACAAAGGCTTGTAGAATTAATGAAACTGAGATGGTCTCCTACTCCTTGACCTCCCTCTCTGAAGCTCACACAAAGAGTGAGGAAAATGAATGCCACAAATAAATGTTAGGCACTGGAAACTGTTCAGAGATTATGTAATAGAAATGGCAAAGGAGTCCAAATTACATAAGAAAAGAAAAAAAACAACCAGAGGGTCCAAATCTGACTAATTACATAGAGAACAAAATAAAAAGAAGGTTATGGGAATTAGTGTTTTTATTTTTTAAGGTAATATTTCATCCTGGGAGAAGGTCACTCTTTAAACTGGAAGTGTTCAGTGCCAAGGAGCATTTTTAAAAGAAGCACAAAGCTAGATATATCGGCATACACCTTCAACGAATCTTATAATATCAAAGATAAAATTAAATTTATAAAATATTCCTAAGAATAGTAACTTTCTAAACTCTTCATTCGATATAGTTCAATTATATGTGAGGTGGTAAAACCGGTATTTTCCTAATTATATCTCTTAATTGCCTGTTTTTAGGAAATGTAAGATAGTAAAACAGTAGGGAGGAGAATGTAAGACCCAGGAGACAGATGCCGTGAGCCAGGGCTGCTGTTGTAGTAGAACCGAGGAACAAGACCCTGATGTCATCAGATGTGTGGGGCTTTAGGATACGATGTATGGAGGAGACGAGTGTGTGTGTGTGTGTGTGTGTGTGTGTGTGTGTGTGTGTGTGTATGTGTGTGTGTTTAAGTCATGAAGGCAGAACGGGGACCATGAGAAGCAAGGAAGAGATCTTATTCGAGGGGGAAATAAAGAGCAGGTAATGGAATACATGGTATGAAAGAAAAGGGGGCAATTTATGGGGAAGAAATGAATAAAAAGAGGAAGGTGGGGGAGTGGGCAACAGTGTGGAGGAAAAGGAAGAGGAAGAATTAGAATGAAGTATACGCCGTGACATGCTATACATGAAAATGCTGTAATGATTTTGTATGTCAACTTAAAAGCCAATAAAGAAAAAAAAATCATTGGCAAGCTTGAGTTAGTGGCTGGTCTCTTTAATTAAAAGAAAGGACCACTGGGGCACCCACAGTATAAGCAGTGTTCTCCCTACTGATGGGGAAGTGAAGTTCCCAAGGACACTTGTTTTAAACCAATAAAAAACTTAGTAACCAAGTCTTATGCTCCAATAAACACTGTTTTATTATGATTTGTGAAGCACTCTGAAAACTTCAGTTGTGTGTTTCAAAATTTGGGTTGATTATTTCCATATTCAGAGAGAGAAAAACTTCCATTAGTCAAGCCCAAAGGATATGTAACATTTCTAATTGGTTTGTTTGCTCCCAAGCATTGTGAGTAATGGACAGCAGATAGTAACTTTGACCAGAGTTAAATACGATGCTGATCATGATCCAATCATGATTATCACAGGAAGAAAACTATGCATTCCCAGGCCTGCTGGGCAGTGGCAAATACAGGCTGCTGTGTGACAAAGCTGCAATGTGAGCAGGCAGGTGTCCTTCAGCATACATGGTGGTGCACTGCATGCAGATACCTCTTTTTAACATTTTATTATTGTTCAGTTTTCCAAGAACGATTCAATTAATAATTTATGGACTCATAAGATGATTGCTTTATTTTAGCTTCCTATTGTTTGTGTTTTGGCTTGCTCAGTAACTTTTTTTTTAACTTTTTTAATGCCTTGTCATTGGTAATGCATTTCATGTGGACATTTTAATGCAGGTATGTAAGGCATATGACCACGTCACGACCCGTTCTTCCCTCCCTCTTCTGTGAGTCGCTTTGTTCTTCTACAGAGTTGACTTCTACTTTCTTGTCATGTATACATGTGTAATTTTATATATCTATATAAATTCTATGATCTACAAATGAGAGAAAATGTGATAATTTTCTTTCTGGACTTGACAAAATTTGCCTCATATAATAATGTCCAGTTGCATCCATTTTTTTCCGTAAAGGACATAATGTTGGTCTTTATGGGTTAATAAAATTCCATTGTGTATATATACCACTTTTTAATTTACCCTTTTTTTTTTTTTTTTTTTTTTTTTTGCTGATGGACATAGAAGGATTCTAAAACTTAATAGCTAGATTCCATCCAGATTCCTGTTTGTAAAACATGTTAAAATCACTAGATTAATCATCTTACATTTTTTTCACATCCTAGTGTATCCCCTCTCTCTGTTCCTCTAACTCAATGGCCCTCAGCCTTCCTAACGCTGCGACCCTGTAATACAGTTCCTCATGTTGTGCTGACCTCCAACCATAAATTATTTTTGTCACTACTTCATAACTACAATTTTGCTACTGTTACAAATCATAATGTAAGTATCTGATATGCAAATGGTCTTAGGGGACTCCTGTGAAAGGGTCATTCAACCCTCAAAGAGGTTGCAACCCACAGGTTGAAAATACTGCTGTGATTTTCCCCTGTGCATTGTATTCCCACGCATAATCTCAGGGGCAGAAGAGAAAATGAGACAGAAATAATTCCCTTGACCAGGGGAACTACTATAAAAAGCCATGTCACGAGTCCTTGATGGATTCTGTATCATGTCTTCTGAAGAACTGATCAGTCACATCTTTACTTAGTTCATGCACGGACACTTGACCTCGTTCCCAAGAGGAGTTGCGGAAGCTCCTTGGAGCAAAGGAAAGAAAACAAGATTCTCTTACATTCCCCTCTACCCTCCATAGACACTGGCTCTTCACTGCTCATCTAGCAAGTTTATAAAATGTGACCACATTTGTCAGGATGTATGTACTTTTAAATACTTAGCATGTAATGTAATGCACATGCACTGGTCATTCAGAGCAAGGCCTCATTGTAGCAGTGAATTCTAGATAGAGTGTTAGTGACATGGCTTAGCAGAACATCTGACACCTGTACATCCTAAAGTGTTCGAGGGATGAATGGGATGACAGAAGTTCCTGGGCTCACACAGACAGGCTTACTATACCAAAGAGACGATTGGACTCGGGCAGAGACAAGCGTCTCAGAGGAGGAGAGTGAAAGAGAATAGATGACGAGTCAAGTGGAGGGTTTGGTGACCTTGAGGTTAAACTGGGTTAGCTGAACTCAAATACTGAATTCTCGAGCTCTGCAGGAACCAACAGAATCAAAGCGCCAAAGCTTGCACTGGCAGATGACCACTGGCCAGTGCTGAAGATGAAAATTCCTCTCTAATGCTTCCTGACATACAATCAATCTGCTTCATTTTCTCTTTCCTCAGGCAGGGGGATTGGCTTTGGTGAGACTTGATCTTGGTGTGATGTTTAAACAGAAGTTACCTGAGTCCTGAATCCTCAAATTTCTGCCACTGGGGAAGCTTCTAGAAGGCTTTGTACTCCTAGTACCCATTCCTGTGTACAATCTTATCCTCACAGGTGTTTTCTCCCATTCCCTTCTGTAGAATGTTGCTGTACCCAAAGTTCTGCCATTTATCAGCACCCACAATGCTAACTAACTTCAGCTACAGTGAGAATATAACACCCTGCCTCTGGGAAGGCAGAGAATATCTGCCAAGGTAGTAACTTTTATTGCTGATAATTGATTGACTGACATTGCAAAGACGCTGTTCTTTCAGGAAGGGAAGTGAAGAAAGCTTTGGCACCAGCACACACTGATGGAAAACCATGGGTACATGCTTGCTTGTCCTCCTCAGGAGAAACAGAGTAAAAAGTGAAGGTTTCCATCTGTATGTCAAGTTTTTCCCACATCCTTCCCACAGCCCAAGCTTCTTAGAATCTTCTTGACCTTCGATGGGGGATGTATGCTTTTGTTATTTCCAAATGGAGCTCGCATAGACATTCTATCATTGTTCAGGGTTAAATGGTGGCCTCCAGGATCTTCCAAAAGCAGTTGTGGAATGCTATAGCTGCTCTCAACTCCTTTATAGTCACCTTGAATGGAAGCATCAGCTCAGGTACCATGCAATTGGACCATTGCATTTTTCTTCCTCCTTAAGTCATCAGCTACCTCAAACTTTCATACAGTCTCTTTGGTAATGGGATGAACACCATTGAGGTAACTTCCAGATAATGGTTTTATGGTGGAAACCATACAAAGTTGACTAAATTTCAAGTCTTTTCCAAGCATGAAATGACATGTACAGCATATGCAGAAGGTATTGTGAAAGACTTCCATTTTCCTGGCTTTGAGCATGCAGTAGCAAAATCTTGTATGCACTAAGCATCTTGTTTCTATCACACACATTGAGTCCTTTTTCTCCTAGGCATTCTAGCTCACACGCAACCCATGGAAATTAAGATGGCCTTGCATAACCATAATGGCAAAGAATATTTTAAATTATACAACTCACCTCAAAACAATCCTCAGTACCACAAAATGTAGATAATGACCACTTCACCTTGTCTGACCCATCTGAGTTCAGTGTGAAGCATTACTTTAATAATACTCTAACCCTTGCTGATAATTATTTCCACAAGGAACAACCTCTACTTATAGAAAAATGAAGAGGAAATAAAGCCAGCAAGCAAATAAGGGTTAGGGGAGGATAAGACAAACCAAAAGTAAAAAAAAGAAAGAATGAGCTTATTTGGGTCTAGTTTAAACTTAGCTAAAAACAATGAAAAGATAGGATAAATACCTTGAAGGAAGAAAATTCAAGGAACTGTACTGAAACATGGGGTCTTGATACAGCCATGTGTGCCTATTTATGATTCTTTAGTTTGACCAATGTATTTCCTTAAATAAGTCTCTTCACAGACTTCATCAGCATAGATACATGATAATTTTAGACCCAAGACAAAAGGTCAATGCAACGGTATAGTGGATAATAAGAGATATTTTGGGAAAGTCACATTTGCAGCTCATCTGTCAAATACTTGCTTGTGGGAGTTCTTTAATAAACCAGAAGCTAAGCATCACCTACAACAGTATTGGGCATAATGAAGAAGAGAAACTTCAGAGCAATTTGGAATAGCATACTGAGGACATGTAAGTCATTAGAACTCCAACAAATTAAGACTGCACACTTACAAAGTGAGGGTTGACAGCTAATGGCTAATGTGTACTCTGCCCAATTATTCCAAGAAAGGTATGGGTTGAAGGCTTTCAATATTCTCATTCTTTACACCCTCATTACTCTATAAGCTACTGTTGTTAAATCCCAAAACCCAAAGTTCCATAAAAGGGGAAAGGCCTTCAGGTTAACTTTCACAAAATTCTATAATATTCAGTAATCCACCCTTGGGACTTTGAGCATGTTGGGGTATTTTACTCAATAAATTAACACTAAAAGTACAATATGCTCAATGTACACATTAACCAGAACATATGGCGTATTGCCAATAGCTTGAATGCCTTGTCCTTTTATCAGTTATTTCTAATTACTCTAACGATGTTACTTCTAACGATGGCCTGTAGGTACTGTAAGGTACTCAACTACTCCTAAATCAAATGACAAGGACTGAAGTAAGATGACAGAATTTTAGCGATAGCTACATCTACTGGATTCTAATTATTGAGTACGATCAAGCTATGTGTGTTAACTTTGATGATATTTTACTCATTCATTTGAAAATACAAATGGAGAATGACTATGTTATTTTGGGACTGTCATAGAGCTAAGAGTGGCTCGAAGCTGGCTTGAAACCCCGTGTCATTCCGGGAGATGAGAACGGTAGGCTTTCAGCTGCTCCTCACTTTGGCCCTGGCTAGAACTCAGCTAAATATTAAATATTGCCTGCTTTCCAGAAGCAAAAAGTTGGTTGGTGCTTATCTGCACTGTAGCTGGAAACATAGGGAAGGGTCCATTCACTGATAAGGTGCCTTCCTCTTTTTCCCTGTGAGACCATACCTTGTGCAGAAGGTGCCCTTGCAAGACCTGGATGCTTAGACTTGAGCCCCTCATGCCAATAAGGCTACCCCAATATCCTTGTCTGAGCCAATGGATCTCAACCCTGGGTACCAAAGACCCTCCCCTGCTTGTGGCCCTACATATATAACCTACACCCTGCATTAAAGTGATCGCTGCTTCCACCAGAACAGAGTCTCGAGGCCTGATTCATTGCATCTTGTTCTTTCAGTTCTCTGCACTGAAATTCAGATCCCTGCACATAGGTCCGAGCCCATGTCTTCCTTCCTTCCCCACCGCCCCTCCTTCCTAGCTCTTCCTACCTCCCTTCCCACCTGGACAGTGTGAAGCGGGGAGAGCAAAAAGAGAGAGGCTAAAACACCCTGGGAAATCAACATGTTATCAGCACTGAGCGAGGCCCTGGGTTGTAATACTTGGTTCACACATTTGGTACTGGCTAGATAATAAAACAGGTATCTTGAGATAAAATATGATCATGTAGTAAGAAATCTAACCTGTGACCAGCTCCCGGATCTCCAGGTCTGTGGTCTTGCGAAGCAGCCTCACCAGTGCTGGGATGCCACCACAGTTTTTCAGGGCGATTTTGTTATCATCGTTGGCCTTCCCATACACCAAGTTCCTCAGAGCCCCACAGGCACTACGGTGGACTTCCGTCATGCGGTGATCCAGCAGGTCCACTAGGAGCTGGATGCCTCCTTGTCTCCTGATCTGAAAGGACAGAGGACACAGCTTTGGCCTTGGAGAGTTGGGTTTTCCCCTGATAACCACTGCAGATAACTGTACCACCACTGAATTAAGGCTTACAGAGACAAATAAGTGCTCTTCTTGCATTTCTGCATCTGCAATCTCTTTATAGCCCATCAATAAGAAACCGAGTGCTCTGGTCAGCTCTGGGATATGCCCTCCTGGTGATCTCCAACCCTCTGTTTCCCACAATCCCTCCTTCCCATCTTTCTTGAGCTTCACTCAATGCTTGGTCATGGACCTCTGCATCTGCTCCTATCAGCTGCCAGAGGAGCCTCTACAATGACATTTGGGCTTGGCACTGATCCTAGGTCTCTGGGCTACCCAGTCTCCAGTTCCTGGATATCTCTACAGTCAGGAATGGTCTCCCTCTCTGGGGAAGGGAAGGAGGGAGAGGGTTGGAGAGTGGGGTAGATGTAAGGGAAAGGGGATGTGGGGGGGACATGGAATGGAGTGAGGGGAAGCTGTAATTGGAATATATTGTATAAGAGAAGATAGATAGATAGATAGATAGATAGATAGATAGATAGATAGATAGATGATAGATGATAGAATGGCCTTCTTTAAAGCTATAGAATCTTGGAAAGGTGATTTTAACTTCATTAATTGGTGCCTCAGGCAGTTCTTTTCTTTTCTTTTTTAAATAAAATAACAATTGTCACATGGTTATGGAGTTAGAATGATGACCATTCCTGAGACATAACTAAATTTTACCACTATCTTAAAGGGCAGCCCTATTGACAGAGAAAACATTGAAAGTATTCTGCTTAACAGGAAAATACTGTAAACAGGTAAATGGTACCAGAACTAGATGAGAAGCTGAAATAACTGACACAAGGGGTTTTGTCTCAGAAGTTCTGGGTATGTAAGAAGGTCACTCAGAGTGAGAGGCACAGAATAGGTAACGGGGATGGCATGCCATACTTAAGTCTTTGATTACTAACAGTGAAAAAACACATTATATTTTAGGGTTCTTTTGTTGAAAGAAAATGTAATCTCCTAGAGATGGATGTAGGAAATGTTTTTGTGTTATGTTTCCAGATATATGTTCTTTTTGCAGCCCATTAACATTGGGAACAATTTAAATATTTAAATTGAAAAGAGAACAAAGTGCCTAATTAATACACAGACTCTTTCATAGAGTCGTCAGCAGTAAAGGTAGAGCTGAACATTGCTGCATTTATGTAGAAAAAATAACATGATTCACTTGCAAGGACTTCTTTTTCTTTCTTTAGACTTCAGTGTTGCTAGAGATTGAAGGATTGACACCTCCACAATTTAATTTTCATATTCCACAAAACGCATTCATCCCCAGTCCCACAGATGTGCTAGGGCACATGGCTGCGTCCTGCTACTCTCCCAATGGTGTTGAACCACACTGCTTCAAGCTGCAGTCTGACCACACCTACTCCCTAACCCAGCATTCCGAGGTCCCTTAGTACTATGCTCTTCCTTTGTTTCACAATTATGTTTTCTTCCCAGGTGCAATGCCATGCTCACAGTAAATGCTTACCACATAAACGCTCAATGAATGAGGAGGGTTAACTAACAAATGACTTGCTATATTAGGGTTCTACAGATTTGCTAAAACACTGCTTTTCAAAAATGAGTAATATGCCCTGTAAAGGAGGGGGAAAAAGGCCTTTAGTGAATACTCAAGGATGTATGCAGGGATCTCCAGCGGCATTTCCTACACCAGCTTACACACATAAGGAGGGCAGGCTTCATGCACGCAGGGTGGAACACCAATGATTCATTAAGAGCCCACAGCAAGTGTTTTCACTCATCCACAAAATGCAAATATAAAAAGAAGAAAGTCTTACAGTGCTCACGGAACCCAAATTCTTTAATCCAGAAAAACATGGTGTAGCGTTTTGTACATTGTGCCTCCCATGGGAAAAGCACCAGAGAAGACAGAGGGGAGGGCTCTCTAGGCACAGCACTGATGAGTGAATGCTGGGTTCTCTCCCTTGCACTGTCTGCACAGCCTGCAGGTGGCTAGGATACCTGGGGAAGGCAGCTCAAAGGATTACCGGATTGATTTTAAAAAGAAACAATGGAACCAGAAACAATGGCCCTCCTTAACCCTGGGCTTGTCTGGCAGCATTCTCCCGAGCTCTGTGTATGATATGAACTGAGCACATCTGCATCATAGCTCCAGTCACTTATTACCACATCTCAGAGGGGTACTCCACATGTACAGAAAGGATATAAGGAATGTCTTTTTCCCCCCTGTGTGTGTGTATATTTGCAGTGTGTTCTGTGCTTTACATCTCTGGTTTCAAATAACGATAAAGCCACCAAGAAAGAAGAAATAAATCTAACTATATAGTGAACCTATCAGGGATAGATATTAAAAGGGAGAGTAAATCAGTTAATTAATTTTTAATTTTGTAAATATTTTTAATTTGTGATACTATACTTCACATTCATGTGACTTAATAAAGTAATATACAAAAATTAATATTTCAACTCAGTATAAGAGAAAACAAATTCAAATAAATGTAGTACAAATTCCTAATAATATAATGGGGGACAGTCTTTTCTGTTTAACCTGAATTAATGCCATATACAGAAACTTACTATGGATTTTAAGTTCTATTTTAATCTATCTTGAGAAATCCAAAGTTGGAAAATAATCTTTTCTTTTATTATTCTTTTATTATTTTTAGTCACCAGATCGAGAAGTTTTTGCTTTCTTGAAGTTGAGTCTTCTCTAAGAATATGAGACTCTGTGGTTGCTTGAATGAGAATGTCTCCCATAGAATCTTGTATTTGATACCAACTTGGTACCAGTTGGTGGCATGAGGAATAACCATTCCAGATGCCATGGATCATTTCCCATTGATCAGTTGCCTCCATCAGACTAGGCTGGGGTTTTCATCAACACATTGTTGCTACAGGTGGGTTTACCTCTCATTTTACTTCTATAATCAATTCCATTTAAAATTCTGTATGTGTATATATGTTTGGGTGACACATGTGTATGCGTAGTGCACATGCGTAGGTGTACACGCATGCGAAGGCCAGAGGCTGAGGTTGGGTGTCTTACTCAACCACTCTTCCCGCTTTCTCCATTACTGTTTTGAGACAGGATCTCTTACTGAATAGGGAGTTCATGGATTCAGATACATTGGCTGACCAGCAAGCCCCAGGGATCTGTCTCCCATCTTCCCAGTGTTGGGATTACATATGCACACTCTTATATCCAGCTTCTTATATGAGTGCTAGGAATCTGAATTCAAATCCTCATGCTTGCATAGCAAATACTTTACTGACTGACGTCGCTCCCCAACTTTTTCTGCATGAGTCTTTAAAAGTCAAATCTTAAAAGATTTTAGTTTTTGGATTACTAAAATCCATCTATATGTTGGCTAATACGCAATTTTTATATAATACCGTAACAAAATAAAACTCATTCAAGAATATGTAAGTGAGTAGATATTTATTGTGGATTAAAGAAGGATACAAGACATGTCCAAGCTGACTTCTTTTTGTAGCAAGTTGGTATGCGTTTCAGGTTCCTTTCTGTTTTCTCCTGTTTTCTCTGTATTTCTTTGTAGCACTGAGTCACATTCCTGCTTCTGGATATGTTACAGTGAATTAATCTGCTTGTCTATTAGACAGGCTGTTATTATACTGGTTGCTTCCAAGTTTTGAAAATTATGTACAAAGCCACCTAAACATGTGTTCAATTTTGTATGTACTTAAGCTTTGAATTTCTCTGTGTAAATACAATGAAGTGATTGTTGAATCTTAGGAAAAGAATCAGTTTTGTTAAAGCAATCAGACAGTCTTGCAAAGCAGCTGTGCCAGTGTGCACTCCCACCACAACTCCCTGTTGCTCCCTGACCTTACAGCGTCCGTTTTTCTCAGTGTTGGGTTCTAGCCACTCTGAAGGAGTGAAATGTCATTGTGTTTCCCCTCTTCTAAGATTTCCTGCATAGGTAGATTTATTTAGACCAATGTAAATGGTTGAATAAAGTCAATATTGAGATACAGATGAGACAATCACAGCTTCATTTAAACTGACCACATCTCTGAACCCTATAGATTCGGAAATTGATCATGAAGGGCATTCATTCCTAACCCCAATAATCAGCCTTAATTTGTTTTTTACACAGATCTTTGATATATAGCTGACTTTGGTCGATGGTTTCTATGTTGCTATCTCTTATCTATTTCTCTGCCTAGTTGAGATCTAGATGGGATCCACTCCATCAAGAATTAGAAAGATGGAGGCTGATGGTTTCCACCTCCAGTGGTGAAGTGTGAATTAGCTAACCAAAGAAAAACTCTGCCCTATTGTCTCTCCTGTTGGGTAGTTTAAAAACAGGCTATTCTTTTCTTTGATGTCTTTTTCCCTCATTTTTAAAAAAAGTAGTCTTGGCTGGTCTTGAACTCAAGATTCTCTGCTTCTGAATATTGGGTTTATGAAATTAAATCAGTGAAGCAATGGATGTTTCCAAAGGACCTGGATTAACACCTGTCCAAGTTAATGTACTTACCTCTGAATAGTAAGCAAGTAAGTATACTTCACAAAGGCCAGAATGTGTTTTAGTTATACAGTAGAAACTATTTTGAAGAATTTGAGATAGAATTTCTCTATTTGCTCTTTTTCTCCTTCCAGTTACATGAAACAACTTGCTTCTTTTGCCTAGTAGGTAAATCAAGATGAATTATATTTGTTTTTAGATTATGTATCAGAAGCGGGACATAGTGTGAGATTTGGGTTTCCGAGATTCAAATTGTGGCTCCTCTGTACCTTTCTAGAAAGTTACTTGTCTGTAAACGTGGACAACATAGGAATACTTCATAGGGTTGATCTTAGTATTAAACAAGATTTAAAATGTGAATCATTTAACAAAGGGCTCCATAAGAATTATCCTCCAGAAAACAGTTTTCTTGAAGTCATCCACTGTCTCTGGCTCTTATGGTCTTTTCCACCTGCTCTTCCACGAAGCTCCCTGTGCCTAGGAAGGATTGATGTGATATAGAGGTACCATTTGGACCAAGCACTCGCAGTCTCTTATTCTCTTCACATTGACCAGTTCCAGTCTCTGTGCTAATGACTAGCTACTGCAAATAGAAGCTTCTTGAGAGATGGCACTAATCTATGGATATAGTGATGTCATTGTGACCGCAGGCACACGACCTGAGTAAGCTCAAGCCAGACAAAATTTTATAATGGAGCAGGGGAGGTGGGCATGAAGTCTGACTTCTAGCTGAGGATATATTGGCAACTGATAGCTAGTTGGAGAGAGGAAGAGAGAGAGAGAGAGAGAGGAGAGAGAGAGAGAGAGAGAGAGGAGCAAGCATGTCCAGGACATGGCCCATACCCAGGAGTATCAGGGCAGGACAAATTGGACTTGATGATATCTTTAATTATTATTTTTGAAGAGTGAAGACCCAAAGCAAGGTGAGTGGAGTTAGGTATGGAGAAGTTGGGGAATGGGTAATACAACTAAAATACATAAAACAATTTTTACAAAGAGATTATTTTACAAAGAGATTATCTGTCAAAGAACTATAATTGTAAGCCAACTTGTTAAAGGATATTCTTATTTAACATATTTAACTTATATATAACAATGTATAAATTAATTTACTACTAATAGAATAACATAACATATACTAGTCAGTGGAAAGAATGTTGTTCCTAGTTGTATCTTTATAAAGTGGATTAGTGCAAATTGAAAGTATCTTTTATGTTCAGAATCCCACCTGGTATGTGGCTAATGAGATCAATAGAGGCTTTATTATTCTAGGATAAATTGTATTGATTGTACTGGTCATTAAAAAATAATTTTATATAAGTAATGCTGTCCAGTGAGTTTTTTTGCTGACTATATTTCCAACATAAGGAAAATGAAGTAATTTATGTTTAAATGGGAGTGTAATGCTTGCTTTTCTTGTTATGACAACTTAATAGATTTTCTTAAAGGCATTTAGACAATTTTGTGCAACTCTAGCTGTTTATATATTTCAGAAACGTATATCCTCTTATGACAAGAGTTGGGATTACTCAAAAAATACTCAGATCATCATTTTCAAGGTGTTATTTTTATTTTACTGTTTTTTGTTAAATGAAAAACAGAACAAAGAGAAGAACATTTTTCATTTCATTAACAGAATAGTTTCCAAATAAGTAGACGAGAAAACAAAACTATAGCAACTGATGGCCCCGATATGAGCTTAAACGGCCCAGAAGGTTCTATCTTATACAGACCTCCCTGGGCACTACTAATGTGCCTCAGTGGAGGATGTATAGGGCTTCGAGTTTCATCTCCGCCTGCGTCTGACACAAAATTATTTGCTTTTCTGCAGTGTGCATTTCTGTCCTGCCTACCCCAGGGAATTGTTAGGACGGCAAATGGGACAGCACAGAGGGATGGTGGTGGACGAAACAAGTCTACAGACACACTAATATATGTTACTTCTCTTCTTTCCACATAAGCATCAACTCTAAAGTACCCACAATTCACAGAATCCTTGTCACCCCGGAAAGGTTTCAGCAGCCCACACTCCAACCCCATCAATGTGTCCTTCCTGAGCTGGCACTGACATCAGATAAAACCATCACGGAGGCTGCTTCAGGGACATGTGACACAAAGAACACCTTGGAAAAGAGACTGTGACATTTTTAATCTTTTAAAATTACCTTTCTTTTAAGAGAAGTAGTTGCTATTACAGTAAATATTGCAAAGGTTTCTGTCTTTAACTGGCTAAAGGAAACCATTTCTCATAGGAACCTCTGAAGTGATCTATTTTACTGCTGTATTAACTTTCAAGTTCATATCACCTCAGGGTCCCATCATTTATGGAGATAAAAGAAGAGGGGAAAACCCTTTATTTTGGACTGGATATGAATCATTATCTTCCACACAGTGATACATTGGTATAAGATACATGAAAAGCACAAAAATACCTAAAACACCACAAAGAAACCCCTCCCCATCCACTGCAGGGTTCTGCCTCTCATTCTCCTCTTGCTAACGATAACCAAAGTGAAGGTTTCTGGTCAGTTACATTGTATGAGAATGAAGTAAGGTCAGGTGTGAGGGTATGAGGAGCTGGCTGCCTGCCAATAAGATGAGCACCGAGGACAAGTGTCACTAAACCATCTTCCTGAAGGCTGGATCTCACATACTCCATACAGTCCTCAGGGACCAGAACTACTGAACCCTAAAGATGGTCTCGGTTTTATTTATTCTTTACTGAAGTCAGGGGAGGGCTTCCTTTTTAAAAAAAAATACAAGAAAAAAATATTAGGTGGTTCCTAGATTCTTTTCCCAAAAAATGTTCCATGAGGAGGTCTCAAGGTGTCCCATACAGGACGTCTAGTTGCTTTGAGTGTCAAACAGTAAACTGGACAAGATACATAGAGGTGTATGTATTATGTATGTAGGTATGTATGTAGGTATACATACATGCATGCATGTATTGAGTGTGTGTGTGTGTGTGTGTGTGTGTGTGTGTATATGTATATATGTATACAGATGGGCCCATGTTGGCCAGAGATGGACTCAAGTGCCCTGATGTATCATTCTCTACCTACTCCTTTGAGACAGGGCCTTTCACTGAACTTCGAGCTAGGCTAGCAGCTAGAAAACCCTTCCATCTCATCCTCCATAGCTCTGGGCTTACAGATGTGCAGCCACACTCAGCATTTTACATGAGTGCTAGAGACTCAAACTGAGGTCCCCATGCTTAAGTGACAAGTGGTCTTACTGAGCCAGTATCCCAATTACCTAAGTAGAAATTCATCAACAGTGAGAAAAAACAGCCCATACTCTGCAGCATGGGAATAGCTCAAGAGAGTATTTGAATTAAAAGACCTGAGATCTTTGCTGAGTTCTTTTTGTGACATAGGAGAAGGAAAGAGAGAGCCCCAGCAGTGAGACCACGGCAAGTCTTTATCTGTCATTCCACAATTATAGACGTGTATACTCCCTGTTCTCCCATGCATGTGCAGAACATGATAGAAAGGAGTTTACCCTTGATAGGTCGCTCCAAGGACAGACTTGTTCTCACTGCACTTAGATTAACATTGGTTTAACTCTTCCTTGTTTATCTCTCCCTTTCTTCCAGAAAATGCCTGACCCCAAATTACCAAGTGGCAGAGAGGTGCTGGTGTTGCCTACTGGGGAGAGAACATACTCCTCACCATAGGGAGCAGCCTTGGGTCTGGGCTATTCCTAGGCTATTACCTGAGCTTCCATTTAGGCTTCAGTTAGCCTTTGAGGGCACTTGCTTTAAAGCTCATTGAACAGACCCTTTAAACTTAAACTTGACCCAGAGCAAACATCATTATTTTGCATTTACACAACACAAGAATCATCTTCACTTAAATGAAAAACAGTGTGTGAGTTCTAGTGACCAGCCTTATCATTTAGCTGTGTAATGGATGAAATGGCCCACAAGACTGAAAAACTGGAGTAGGGAGGTAAGCCTACTGGAAAACAGGTTCATGATTATCAAAATCAACTGAAAATACTTTAGGAATTAATTAGGGAATCCAGCAAGATATAAACTTAATAGGGTTGAAAATTGAAAACTGAAAACTTTCCTTCTCTATCTGTATCTGTCTCCATAGTTTTCATATATGTATGTGTTAAAAAGAATCAGAATTTTAATAAAGTAGTAGACAATAGCATATAGAAATCTATGCCAATAAACAAAGATTGAGGGCGTTGTGCAACGAGATTTGCATGTTATTGGGATGCAAAGGAGTATCTGTGAATAAATGTGTCTGGAGGATCACATTCCTGAAACCCTTGAGGACTTTAAGACTTCCCTTTGCCCGCATGGGGATAAAAAGTAAAGCTCTTCTGATCCAAATTCAAGTTACGTTTCAAAGTTGTTCTAGATGAAATGACAGCAAAACTCATCTAGAAGAATTAACACAGGGGAAAGGTCATAGGAAAACTACAGGACCATGGAAATACGAATACAGTTTAAAGCACCAAAAAGCAGAACAGCATGGCAATGCACCAAGAATCCACACACAGCATGGAAAGAGAAGACAAAGAAGACACCCCAAAAGATCCACATATTAAAAAAAACGTTAGGATGTGATCCTGAAACATCAGACCCAGAATTAGTGAAAGCAGGCTCACTTAGTAGGGGAAAGTCACCTTCCATTCTTCAAATTTTCATAAAATAAATTCAGATAGGTGATAAATTGGATTGACTACATTCCATAACAGTGAGCAAGAGCCACCCTATACACTTCGTATTCAAAATCTTTTTTAAAATCTTTTTTCCCAATCTCATTTATACAAAATGACACCAGTCTTAAGTTTTAATCATCCTCTTATTATTGGTGAGGCTGCATCCTTGAATACTTTTTAACCACATGGATGGAATTAGAAAGCTTTACTAAGCAATGCAGCAAGTACATTAATAAATAGAACAAAATGTTCAGATCATGGATGAAAAGACTAGATACTGAAAAGTCAATGTTTGCCAAAATTTATTTATAGTTTTAACAAAATTTCAATCAAAATGGATTTTTTGAACATAGCATTAACTTTGATTTATAATCTTAGTACGTCATGAAGAAGACTATTTCAATAAGGAGGGATGAAAAGGGAGTATTTTACCTCATAGACAAATATTACTAAATGTTTCTGGAAATGAAACATTGGGGTATTAATGACAGAGCCAAAATGGCTGTAGGTTAGCCGAAGAAAAGAGCTGTCTGCTGTTAGAATCTGCTGTGTGATAAAAGGCAATGTGGGAGGATTGGATATACGACCGAAGGCTCATTAGGGAGGTGGTCTTGTGTCATGTGTGCCAAAGAAGACCTAAATATACCAGATAATGATAAAATTAATTGATCCAAAAATAAAAATGATAAACAAGGAATCCTGGAAAATGCCACTAATAATAATATACATAATTTATTTCCAAAAAAGCATACTTGTTTGTAGACACCAGGATTTGCCCCAGTGTTTGGGATCCTAGGAGCACTGATTTTAGAAGTGTGAAGACTGTAACACAAACTGCTAGGGCAGTGGTTCTCAACCTGTGGGCTGTGACCCCTTTGGTGATCAAATGACCCTTCAGAGGTTACCTAAGACCATCTGCAGAACAGGTATTTACATTACAATCTGTAACAGTAGCAAAATTATAGTAATAAAGAGCAAGGAAAATAATTGTATGGCCGGAGGTCACCACAACATGAGGAACTTTATTAAAGGTTCACAGCATTAGGAAGGTTGAGAAACACTGCCCTATAGAACCACTCAGTTACACGCTGAGGTGAAGAGACATCCTCATCTGACTCAACCTCATCTGGTCCAGATATTCACTTCCTTTCTCTCTTTCTCCATTCCCTCCTTCCCTGTCTCTCAGCACCAATATGGGGATGTCTGAGCAAGTTTGTGTCCACAATTGATTCAAAAGATATAAGTATCAACTGAAAACAGATGCTCTTCAAATTCTGATTTTAAGAAAGAAAAGTAGACATCTCATTTGAGTCAAAACATTTATCCCTTGAACAATTAATAATAGTCTTTCATTTCTTCATTGGGAAGAGATATACTTTCACATGATTGTGTATAAGGAAACTGAAATTCACACATGGCTTAGCATGTAACAGAGATCTGAGCATGCACTTGTGTAATTTTTGAAGATCCAAACTCTGAAAGGTAGAGATATAACTTAATTATCTGAAAACTACCAAACCATGTCATAATATAGGAAGCTCACAGATATTCTCTTTACGCTTTTATTTCTGTAAGGATCAGGCCAACTATTCCTTTGATTCATCTTTCTCTCTAGCCTTTAGGGGAGGGTTAGATGGTCAAGACTTTCAATTTATACCTAACATGCCTAGACAGGAGTCAGAGACCAAGAAGCCAGAAACGAAGCAACTATGACAAATGCATAGTAGAAACTGAAGGCAGCTTTACCTGGAAGAGACTGACAATCATCTAGTCATCAGTTTGCAGATTTCCCCTTACAGAAGATTGGGCAAACTGCTTGTATAGTTCCTGTACCCAGAAGCTAAGAACGATAAAGAAAGCAGAACCAGAAGAGAGGGTGTAAGTGACAGCTGCCAGCAGACTGCTTGAGGGCATGTACAAACAGAACATATGGTGAGGGAAAGCCATAAGGGTCACTGGGAGGAGCAAGGAGGTCAGGGGCCTCGGACAGAGGGAAGAAGGGAAGGGTGCAGCTGTAAGAAGTAGTACCAAACCGAAGGGCTGAATATGGGGACTTCAGTCATTACTGGGGTGCCGTTTCTATTCTGAGCAAGTAAGATGCAGAGTTTCTCTAAAGAAAACTACCTTACAAACTAATGAATGAGCCAGATAAAAGACAGAGTACCCAGCAAAGCCACCAAGACCACTCCAGCAGCCAGCAGCTTTCATATAATTGACAGTAATATGACTGTACACTGCCAAATTCCAGATCTGCTTGGTAGACAGGGCAATACGTATAAAGTGTGAGTCAAAGAAAGGAATCATACCTGCCAGCGATTTTTTGGCTTTTTCATTTTTAATAAACAAGCATGCTGTTGATAATCATCACAGCCATACTTTCTGGTTGATTGACAGATGGCAAAGCACTTAGGAGAGACACAGACCCTCATTTAAATTTCATTGTGTTGACATAAAGGCATACATTTAAAAAATTACTATTCCCTTGTCCATGCAAAATGGAAAAATGGCATCTTTCAAAAACATAATAGAGAAATTGTTTTGTGTCTCAGATACCCCATGGTTATAACAGATGATAAATATTAAAGGAAAGGTGGCATATTCCACTGAAAGAGCAATGGTGGATGTTTAACAAAAATTCCCTTCACATCTATTTTATTTTTAAATTACATATCTTCTTTAAAAGGACCACTTCAAGTAAGATTTTCACTAAACCACCTTAAATTGTATAGAATTCAAAATACGCTTCATTATATGAATTACATGATCGAAAGGGTCTTCTTGCTATACATTTATATTTTTCCCTTTCTGTACGCAGTTATGAAGCATCCTACAAAAACCTATTTTTTTTGTTGTAGCAATAATTGATATGGAGGGGGCTAAATTACGGTTGAGAAAGAATATTCATTATATGTTGGTCCAGCTCTGGAGGATCCCACAGTGAAGGTAGAAGCTGCACTGTAAAGCTTACTGAAAGGTCATCAGAGAGGCGAGCAGTATGTGACTAAATTCTAAAATGTTCAAGGTACAGAATGTTCACATTTCATTTTTTTTAATAATCATTTTGTGTGTGTGTGTGTATTTGAATGTGTATATGTGTGTGGATGCACATGTATGGAAATCAGAGGACAGCTGCAGATGTTAGTTCTCTCCTATCACCATGTGAGTTCTGGAGGTTGAACTTGAGCCTCCAGGCTTGCCAGAGAGAGCCTTTACTCAGTGAGCCATCTCCCTCGTCCAGAGAGACACACATTTTTAGGTGAGGGCACGCACATGGTAGGTTTGGGGAAAGGCTCAGGCACTAGAATCAAGATGACAGCATGTTTTCTTGATCTTCAAATTTATTTAAAGATTGGTATGTGACTGGAGACACTATGGATTCTTTTTGGAGTCAAATTTAAGATCCTTGGAAATTTTAAAGGAAAAACAGAGAACCAAACGAAATTGCATGATTACAGTGGGAACCTTTGGCCGGCAGTCCTAGTTCCCTGCAGAATGTGTGGCCACTGAGTGACTTCAAGGGCAGAGGGCCATGAAAGGATGGAAAAGAGGCAGGTGGTATGATAAGTGGCAGCAGCCTGAATGGGGTAGATACCGAGGGCACTGGAAACACTAGGGCGATGGTGAAACCCACATAAACGTGGAAGTATTAGGGGTGAAAACCCTAGGACGATGAGGAGTGTTGGAAGTAACAGTGGGTGAGATCCAACCTCAGGCTCCCAAGCAGAGGATGAAAGCTGTGCAGGTCGTGGCTTCAGTGGCAATAGTCCATCTGGGAAAGCACTCCAATGATTTCATTTTACAATGTGTGAATTTGTGTCTTAGAATTGACTTTCCCCTCTTTCTTCACATCTGTTGTTTTGTAAATATTAACACAAATGTAGGGGTTTCCACACATCTCAACTGCATAAACTATTATTGCTATTTTTAGCTCAATAGTTTTGTTTCCTTAGCCCAGAAGGTGACAATAGAGCCTATCTGGGATTCTCCCCCGTGTTCTGCCACTGGAACTGGAGGGACAGCCTGCAGGGAATCCCAAAGGTTGAGCAACAGGGGAAACAGTGTCACCACCCAGAGCTCCCTGGGGCTCTACCAGAATCAACCCACTATAAACAGCCATGTTAGGGATCCATGCACCAGCTGCCGGCCTTATTTTTTCCTGTGTTTCTCTTTAACACAAAGGAAGCTGTGGTTAGGAAACCCTCTTCAGCATGGTGTCTTTAAACAGGAGCCCTCAGCAGTGCTGCTCAGCAGATTCAGTATTATTCACTCATCATCGTGTCCATCAGCCCAAGCAGAACATTCAGAGAACACTAGGATTTTGATAATTTTTGATGCATTCGTGACCTTATAAATTTAAAAATATTACGTGCTAATGGATCCCATCAAACACAATGACATTCATACTGACCCTAGTATTTATTCCTTGAGGGAAAAGGATGTTTCATTCTGGGCAACCCATGAAAGGTTTCTGCAAGAATCCAGAAGGCCTATCAATTTTCCCAGTCATTTTAAAGTCGGTAGTACTAAATTACTATATATGTGTTCTATAAACACATAAACAGTCTGTAATATAATATGTATTGGTAAGAAATATGTAAATATTGTTATTGTGTTAGTTTGAATGAAAATGACCCCACAGGCTCAGTGTTTGAATACTTGATCCCCAGTTGGTGGCACTGTTTCGGGAGGTTTAGGAGGTGTGGCCTTGGTGGAGGAAGTATGTCATAGGAATTGATATTTTAAAAACCGTGTGCTATTCCAGGTCACTCTCTGTTTCCTGCTTGAAGTAAGAGATGTGAGGTCTCTTGCCACCATGGCCGGACCTGCTGCCATGATTCCTGCCATGATAAACTCTTTTCCCTTTGGAACCATAAGCCTCAATAAATTCTTTCTTCTGCATGTTGCCTTTGCTGTGGAATTTCATCATAGCAATAGAAAAAGAAATGAACATACAAATTATATATACATATATATATATAAAATATTTATTTATTTATATATATATATTTATATATAATATATATATTCATATATATATGAATTTTTTTGAGACAGTGTTTCTCTGTTGTAACTCTGGCTGTCCTGGAACTCACTCTGTAGACCAGGCTGGCCTTGAATTCACAGAGATCTGCCTTCCTCTGCCTCCTGAGTGCTGGGATTAAAGGTGTACACCACCACTACTCAGTCACACATATAATATTAATACATAAATGCATATGTAAAAATATATAATTATATATTATAATTATTATAAACTAATATATAGTTGTTTTATATATAAACTAATATATAGTCATAGAAAAATTAAAGAAAGATTAAGAAAGGCCTCTGCTTCTTCACAAAAATGAGATTCACTCATTTCTTTTGCTCCAATGAAAAATATGTAACATTAATATTCTTTGCTCTTTTAACTCGCCATTTGCAGGGTCAAAGGTCCATTCTGAGATGTGCAACTCTCCAATAAAGTAGCCACCAAGGCTTAGAACAGTTATTTCTCTACACTGATAACTTCAGTTCGAAGACGTTCACTGGAATTTATCATATTAAATGTCTGCAACCTACATTATAAGTAAGAAAGTGCCCTGATTTCACTTTGCTTTCAGACCTCACCTCTTGATGCATGTAGCTTACCAAGAACTCAAATTCTTTAATGTTCAAAATACCATGTTTAAACTGTCGAGTTTCCTTCTTTAGTGATTTTCTAGTTATGCTTTTAAAGGAACACTGTCTATATAAGTGATCAGGTTTCTGTTTTTAATTATTCAAGAATCTTCCAGTGAGTTCTATATGCTGACGAATCAAGTTTCTCTCCAAACTTGAAGGCAGGCAGTGGGTACACACTGGATTTTTGACTAGCTGATAGATCTTGAGGATATGTAACAAAGCAGAATGGTAGCAAAGAATGTTTTGGTATGTGTTTTGAATTATGGATACATGGTAATTACAGATTTTAACTTAAACACATATAACCAGACATGTCAACCACTGCTAAGAATCCTCCACATCCCAGTTCAGAAGGCCACTGCCCCAGGTTCTGGTTCTGCCCACTCTACCCTAACTTCTCTATGCCATCACCTCCACTGACTACATCTGACTTCTGTTGCCTTGGGCATCTGATGCTGTTAAGCCTCTGCAAAGGCTACATAAGGCATCTGACCAGCCTGAGTAGTTACTGAGATGACTGTACTCACCTGACACCTCTTCCCTCTGCCTTAGGTCTGCCTCCCCTCCTCTAGGTCCCATTATACTTTCCACTTATTTCCTGATTGTCTTATATACATACCTGAGCTTTTGCTTCCAACCCAAGCATGAGTGATATAAGCACTGTGAGAGCATCGAGATATTATCTGAAATATCCAAACCAATTCTTCTTAGCCCAGAGGAATACTTGGCACAGACATTCTATGCTCTTTTGATGGATGGAGCTGTAACTCTGGGCTTGGAAACTTTATCTTGTTTGTGTACTCTACCCTTTCAGAGAAACACACATACCATGCTTATGTGTTTTCACAAACACTTCAGAGCCTAAGACGCTATTTCAGAGCTTTAGAATATTATACAACCCTGAATATGATGACAGGAGCTCAGGAAGACATCCTGCCTATGTAGAAAGTGTTTTTCTTAGAACTTCTACACTTATGAAGCAACAGTAATTTTCCTACAAGTAAATGCCACCACTGTGCTTCTGTTACTATGCACACCTGCATCTTGTTTATAGAGACTGATCCTGAATATATTAGCTAATTATAGATATGCAGATGTCTTGTTTGCCATAATGTAAAAATATATAAAATCAGGTGAAATAGGTATCACTCAGATCTGTGGATGAATACCCATTTTCTACGACGTTTGCCCGGGTTATAAGGTAAAGAGACACATAAAAGCCAGAGCAACAAGCCAGGTTATTCATAACACAAAGTCTTCACATTCTGCTGTCATTTCTTCTGGGTAGAAGACAGAATTAAAATATTAAAATAGAAAAATTTGAATTGCAAAACAAATTATCATCTATTGATTCATTGCAGAAAAAATTCTATCTAGAGCCTGAGAAACTGGCAGGGGGAAGAAAAACATCCTGGTTTTTCAGAGAGATAATATTTTAAATCCACAAGGGATTTACTAAAGTAGACATACTGACAGGGGTGAAGAACTACAGCTTGAATGTAAAGATCAAGGAAACTGTGATTGTTCACTCAACTATTTGAAAGGGGAATTTTCGTAATAAGAGTTGGGGTATATGGTCAATGTAATTACACTGAAGACCATGTAGACATCAAGAAGGAAAGGCTTGATGCTCATAACCTAGTCAGGGAGTCCAGAACTTTATCTGAGGAAAGACAACTTCACATAGCAAGGAACCAGGATATTCTCTCTTAGATATAAGTTTCCCATGGGCTTTTCCTGAGAGAAACAGTTCTTCACTCCAGTAGGCTGCAGTATTAATAACAATGCCCCCTACACCTGGTGCCACAAGACATTTATGATCTAATTTCTGGTGTTTGTGAATATGTTACTTGACAGTGGCAAACTCAGGTTACAGGTGGAATGAAGTGGCTCATCGGTGACCTCAAAATGAAGGCTTATACTAGACTGCTTTGACGGCCCAAAAGAATTTCAAAGGTTCTTTTCATATGATAGAGGAAGATGAAAGAATATTAATCAGGGAGATGACAGTGTGAGGGAAGATTCAGCTAGAGATTGCTGGCTGGGAAGACTAAAGTGACCATGCACCAGTGGAAACTAGTAGAAGTTGGGGGTGGGGAGCTTCTACACAGCAATTCCAAAAAGAACACAAACCTGCTTGTTGAGCACTGGGTTTCAGCTTGGAGAGGCCAATTTAGGACATCTGTGTTCCAGAGCTTTAAGATGACAACTTTAATATGAAGCAGCTGGGTTTGTGGTAATTTGTTGCAGCAGCAGCAGGAAGCTAATACTCAGTGCTGTGGTTGAATCCCAGTTTATGCTCTGACGCTCAAACTTCAGCCTTCGGTAGATAACAAAGCATCTGCTTTTATCTGCACACCTGGAGACAGCAGGAGGCTGCTGTGCCCTCTTGTCCAGTTTCCGATCTCTGCTGTAGTGACCTATACATCATCTTCCCATGCTCCAACCACTGGGACTCTTTGGGCAGCTAGATGAAGTAATCTACAAATGACGTGGCTGAACTAAGGTCTGGGAGAATCAAGAAAAATGATTACCTTCTCTGAATGAAGAATTACCAAGGTCAAGGAGTTCATTGCTTGATTTACAGCCACACCATTGACCAATGCCCAGAGCTGATGACTCTGTTCTAAGATAATCTCAGCGAAGAAAGAAAAAGCTTTCCCAAGAAAGTTATACAGTGGATGGCTGACTCTGCCTCACTATGATATCTTTGCAGACAGTTCATGCAGAAGAATACAGTCTGAGCACAGATGTTTTCTGGTGTTTGGATTTTGTCTTTGGTCCTGCTGTCATTAACTTTTCTGCACAGTAGAAGAAAAGGAGATGGGTCTTAAAATAGTCCCTTATTCTGTGCTCTTGCTTATAAGTCTCATTATTGATTTGATAAATGATCATTAGCTGAGACTATGCTTTTGCCAGAAAAGAGGATAAATCACCCCCCAAAAAACTGTGGGGCAATCTCGATATTGAGGCTACCTGCCCATGCATTTAGTGATATAACCAAATTTAGGGAGTATTTTTTTTAACAAATCCTGTATTTAATCTGTGAGTTGTGTGTGTTGGGGGGCTGGAATAGATCCTTTCATATGTCAATAATACTTTCTAGGATGTGGTAGAAATTTCAGGTCCCAAATGTCTCCTTTAGGATGCTAGAAACCTCTATCAGTACACAAGCCACTAATTACCTTTCCCAGTCAATGGCTAAGGGGAAGCAGGTATAGGGGTCATATATTCAAACTTTAAGGCTGCCATTCTGTTGACCCTATTGACATTTCGAGCTCCTTGATAATTGTTGCTACTTAGGTAAGAGAGGAAGGCTCTTAGGCACTCAGGACAGTGTCTGGCACGCTTATACTTCAAAGATCTTGAGACCTCTCTTGTGGTTTGGAACCATATTAAAAACTGACCTCACTCCTCCCCTTCCTCTCTTCTGTTTTTCATTCTCTTCCTCCCTCATCATTCTTTTGGTCTTTTTCCTGTTTCCTTTGCTTCTTGTTTCCAATAGAGTGGAATATTCCCAACATACCTGATGATCTCTCTGCAGTCTAAGGAGCTCTATCAATTATTATGTTTCCTACTCACTGTAGGATAGCATCCAGGGAACATTTCTAATCAGTTGAGAAACAGCCCCGATTCATCCAGTCCAGTCTTCCCTGTCAGCCTCTTTGGCTCTGTAGACTCATCCACCAAGCTCAGCTCTCATCACTGAAATCACTCTTTCCATTCTGTCACTATCCTCTTGTGTAAGCCTAATAATCATGACACCATCAATGCCACATCTTGGAGCACTTTTTCATTAGCAAGCTCGGGTCTTGTCACAGAAGTTTTGACTAGGACTAGGGTACTTAAAATACCTTCTGTGAAAACTATTAAAATAGATCACATGCATCTGAAATAAAAAGAAAATTAAGTTTGGCTTTTACTCAGAATGGATTTAAAAGAAAATAAAAGAAAGAAAGCAGGTTTCCAGATTGGTAACAGCCCTGTAAACCTTTGATACCAATTGAGCCTCTTTATTGGCTTGAACTTTATTGGCTTGGATATGGTCAAAATCCCAGGGAGTTCTACTCTATTCAGACGTTAATAATCTATAAAGCTGACTGAGAACAGCTGACTGCTCTAGTCCAACAGGTCATTTGTGTGGAGAAGTGTTAAGAGCCATCGGACAAGCTCTCTTGCTTCCTCTGTGAGCAGAGATGTTGCTAGAATTTCCAGGAGGTGTGTGTTGTTTGTCTCAAGATTATTGGGTCTTGCTTATCAAGTGGTTCATGCTTAGTGTTCATGCTTAGGCTTATACTACTTTTTTTTTTTCTTTCTTAACAGGGTCTTCCTCTCCTGTGGTGTGACTAAGCCAGCTGCATTAAAAAACAAAAAAAAAAAAACAAAAAACAAAACAAAACAAAACCAACAACAAACAGGGCTGGAGAGATGGCTTAGTGGTCGAGAGCACTGACTGCTACTCTTCTAGTGGAACCTGGTTCAGTTCCCAGCACCCACATAGCAGTTCACAACTGTCTGTAACTCCAGTTCCAGCGGATCTAGCATCCTCATACACAAATATGTGCAGGCAAAACATCAATTGCACATAAAATAAAAATAAAGATTTAGAAAAGCAACAACAACAAAACAATTACTTTCTTTCATTTTGATTTCTTTAGATGTTTATTGAATTGTTAGCCTACAGGAATGGTTCTGTCTTCTTTCTGTCACTTGAAACATAAACATAAGAGTATCTATAAGATTTATTACTGACAAATAATTGACAATTTAGTGTCCTCTATAGCCTCAGAATAAAACACAGTAAAGTAGTTTTAAAGACCCAGGACCCAACTGTTGAGTCTTCAATGCTTTGATGTTTACCTATAAATCATAATTATGAATATTAACTTTGTTTTTCCAAAGATTTATTTGTCTTCGTTTCATGTGCCAGGGTGTGCTGCTTGCATGTGTGTTTGTGCATCATGTGTGTGCACAGAAGAGGGCAGTGGAGCCTCTGGAACTGAACTCAGAAATAGTTAGCTACCAAGTGGGCTGGGAGTCAAAACATGGTGTTTTGTAAGAGCAGCATGTGCTCTTAACTGCAGAGCCAACTCTTCAGTCCCTCTACAAATATTAACTTTTTGGTAAATCTGAAAGTCTTTATCTTTATTTATCTCATAGCTAATAAAAGCATTCTTACAGCTAAAATGTTTTTCAGATTTGAAGAACCCCCCTTCCATTCTCTAAGAACTCTCCAGTTCTTTCAAATGATGTCCAAGATGAAGCCCAATTGCGAACACGGGGCCTAATTCTCACTTTGGCCCTGCCTCTTGCCAACAGTCTCCTCATAAAAAAAAAATTTAGAAATCTGTGAGAGAATGCTGGGCACAGACACAACTTCTTGAACACAAAATCCCCAACTTCCTCCCAAACAACCTGTGATTTGTGACCCCATATGCTGTGTATCTGAATGTGGTAGCTATGTACCATCTAGAAGCAGCAAAATGTTCTCAGATGGGCAACAGCCAAAGAATAATTCAAATTTAATGTATAATGAATACAAGGAGTCCTTGGCCATGTGTGCCCAGGCTGCACTGCACCACTTCACTGTAGCCTTGGCTCTGGACATGCATGGAACATCACAGTACACACATCTTCATGCCACACAGTGCCGGCAACCGCTGCCCTAGCACTGCAGCTCAGTTTTGAGACCACAGTGCTTCAGGAGTCACAGTGTTTTTGCATATGAACACAGTATCCTGCTCTCAGAGGCACAGCATGATTCAATTATGGAAAATAGAGATTTTTTTAGTATTTTCCTAGTATCATTCCTCAGTGACTAAGTATCAAACGCATGTACCTTTGAGTCGTGCTGTTGGAAAGTTTGATTTTTAAAGTGATGTTTGAGTGGGATTAGGGTAGAATTTTCAGTAATTTCTGAAACGGTTCTGAACACATTCGCATCACTTATGCATATGTACTTACACAAAGAGGCGATCTCATCAATGACGACTATAAAAATCAAAAGACTGATCAACTCTGAAAAACAGAAAACTACATCCGCATCCTATGGTATTAACTATTCAGCTGAGATTTGTTTATATAAAAACAAATAAGCTCATCTGGCTCATTAGTATGCAAATTTGTTAGCATTATGTCTGTAAAAGAATTATATTAAATAAATGATGTATTATCACTAAATGTTTTATATAGGCTTATTTTATATATTACATACTGTGAAAAATTCTCAAGTGGTGAGGGGTCAGGAGTGGGAGGAGCCAAGAAGCTCCAATCTATAGGATTCCTTCTTTCTAGTGTCCAAGACAATACTTTATCATTTTTTGGAGATACCGTATCTTCATGATATAAGAGAAAACTAAAAGGGTAGTACTTTTGAAGGAAAAGTTTTATTCTCGGTTATATTTCCCCATCACCTATCAAGATAAAAGTCTTTAAAAAACATCAAAATTGAAGGCATGTTTGTGTCACATATGAAAGAAGGAATAGCTAGCAGGTGACAGTCTCTACCCTACAGGATAGGAATGCGAGAACTGTCTGATGGGTGAGGGATGGCAATGACAGACAGGACGTCAGTTAACCTTGGAATTTAAGGACCTGGCATTCACCCCATTCTTTTTCTCCATTTATTTCCCCCAGGCTCACTGACTCTTAAAATAGTGGCAGTGCCATCATACCCTTGCTTCTCCTCATCTGTCTTCCTTGTCTTCAAGTCCCTATGTAGATGGCAGAGTGTACCTAACCTGTCGTTGGTAGCTTGTCCTCATTCCCATGCCAAAACCCATAAAGACATCTTGTGGAGACTGTGATGTGTCCTTGAGGTGGTATTCTGAGATATTCACAGAATTCCTACTGGAACAATCACTATCCATTACAACTACACAGATATTGGATATTATAGTATTATTTACCCTCAACTAGGTTTCAGGGGACATTTTGGCTAACAAGGCTCTGGTGAATTCTGTGGGGAAGCTTGTCTTTTCATACATCATTGTTAACCAAGTAAATACATTCCATCTTAAAAGTCTACTTTTCTAAACAGTTATGGAAATTAAAACTAGCCTTGTAGAGATCCTTGGGGAAAACAGAAAGCTTCTTGTATGTACATTCATAGTCTATAGCTTCAGAGAAACCAAACACATGCAAGAAGGATCATGCGGAACCCAGGGAGCAAGGCTGTTGTGCATCAGAATTGTCACCAGGATGATAAGATCCGAGCCTTCTGATTTAGAAATGGAGCGACAACACCAGCAAATCTGGGAGAGTATTTAGGACTCAAGAGTGAGGTCCAGCTCACGTCCTGAATACAGATGCGTGAAAACAGAGGCTGCAAACATAACAGGTTAGCACAGACATGAGATGGAACCCCACAGGAAAGCACACTGTACATGGATAAAGTATGCTAACTGAGCCTTTCCGTGGCATCACAAGCAGTGTTTTGATAACATGTTTTCCTTAACTATGTGCCACGAAAAGCTAGAGAAGGTTTAGAAGGGAAAACCAAAAAGATGGCAGATAAACAAGATGTGCCCTCTTTGGTTCAGTGATGTAGAGATTTTTCTTTCAGCATGGAAGCAAGGCCTCAGGTTGATGAGTTAGCACCAATAAGAATCAAATTGCTGCTAGAAGGTAAGAGGCCAGGGTTTTAATGCTACTGTTCTCAAAGACAGAAAAGTCTAAGATTCTGGGTGAAACAGTTTAGGTTTCATATGAGTGATCACATTCTGAGGGTGGACTTGTGCTTCAGATATAGGCTACTTTAAAACATATGAAATAGTTCATTTCCAGAAATGTAATAAGGAAAACTGAGCTTGGGGGCACATGCCTGCACTGGGGAGGTAGAGGCAGGGGAATGAGGAGTTCAAGGTCAGCTTACACAGTATGAGACCCTGGCAGAAAAATTAAAACTACACCAAGGAAACAAAACCTAGAAGAAATCTCTGTGCCACACACACAGATGAATGACATTCAGGTAGGCTCTTTGTTTCCCTTCCTCAGAACTGTAATGACTATTTCAGGAATGGGCAGGTAAAGACGAGGATGTCTTTGAACAGGGAGAGAGTGAAGAAATGAAATGAAAATAACTCAAAGTGAAATGAACAACCAAAGATTAGAAACTTCACAGGGCTTACAGGGCACCAGCTGCATGGCTGCTCCTGTTACCACCCATCTTTGGGGGTTGCTCTGGACTCTTCCCTATCTTGCAGAGAGAACACCATGCACCTCGTGATTTAAGTCAGGTTGGTCTGACTCCTTGATGCTCACCCACTTCCTGAAAGGGTCTCAGTGCAGTTACGCAGACAGGAGTCTGGCCATGGTTCTACTCAGATCCTCATTTCTGACCCATGTCCTACTCTCCTTCCTCCTTGCTATCTTTTTCCTACACTGCTGTGGAACAGAGGATAGCATATTTACTTTTTTCAATGGCAGGCATTGAGGCCACCATCTTTTCTTTGAGTCATCTATGCCTAGGTGGCTTGTGGGCCACAGAAGGGCTTGTCCCAGTTGCTGGGGCTCCCTGGTGGCCTGCAGTGGGCAGCCTCAATCTGTGTCTTCTGATCCTTGCAGCTGCGTTCACCCCACAGTGCTGTGATCCAGAAGGAACACATCTGACACCCCCTCTGCTCCTAGCCTCTTCTTTCCTCCATAACCTTGCGATAGTCCACCTTGAGGGATCCTGAAATCTTAGGGCAGTCCTAGATCCCCAGGTCTAACTGCTCACTCATGTTGACCCTCCCTATGGTCTGAAAACACAAGGCAAGAGACCAGCTCAGATGTGAAGCTGAGGAAGCTGGACCTCCTATAAACATCAAGGCCCCTCATTTCTTCCATCCCATCTCCCCCCTCCCCAGTGGGATTTCTTTCCTTTTCTTTGTTCCCATGAAAAGGATCATGAAACCACTGAAGAGATTATCAAGATAGAGTTCTATCAAGAACTAGGTCCTTTTTGAATTAGTCCTGGCACTCTTGAACTCATTTTGAAGTGAGTGTGATAATTGCTCACATCTCTATGCTGTGTCATCTGGGACTATGAGATGTACCCGTTTGGCTCTTCATATGAAAGTGTTATGCTGGTATCTGAGGCTTCCATGACACCTAGAAGGAGGGCCTATATTGGTTCTTAGCCTCTTTGGCTCTTGAGAAAAACTTCCAAGGCCAGACAAGCCTGACTGACTGAGGAATGCTCTGACTGTCTCAGGCCCAAGACAGAAAGGAGAGAGAAGCAACAGGAGTGGGAGATAGCTCCAGGCTCCAGGCCCCAGGACTTGTTCCTTTAAGTAGAAAAGCCTATTAATGACCAGCTCTTGCTGTCTGTCTCTGCCACTTTCTCCACATTCCAAAAGGGTCATAATTCTGACATCCTCCCTCATCCATCATGCCTCAGTGGAACTATATTTGTCTTCTTTATTTCTAATTCTGCCACAGCCTGTTAAAAATATTGCCAGCCCATTATATCCTCCACTGAGGGTAGGTCACGGTCCTTTCCCTTTGGGGACCCCATCACTGGTGCTCTACCTCCTCCATCATCCTTCATGCGTGAAGGACCAGGCATTCAGGAAAAAATTTTAAAACGTATTCGCCATCATCTTCACTCATTCCATATTAGTTCGGGCAGCACGGTGCTCACGGGGGACTACACATCATTTTCTTCCTGTGTCTGTGAGGGCTGTGATCATTACAAGCTTTCAGCTTTGCACGGAGCTAACCATAGACCCAGCTACCGGCCCTAAGCACATGTCCAATCTCTTCCTCTTCCTGCCTTGACAACAGCTGATGAGATCACAAATCTCCTTGGAAACGGGTCATGGCACTATTTGTTAGCATCCCCACCTCCTTTTCAGCACCCCCTAGCTGATAGCAGCAGATTTCAGGAGAATGGACAAAGGTGGTGTCTACAAAACCAGAACACTGGTTTCATATTTAACGATTATAAAGTTTCCCAGTTAACATCTGCTCTGTGCTGTCAGCACAGCGGTATCCATGCCATGAGGACACAGAGTCCCCAGACTACTGCTTATCTGATAGTCTAGGACACAGAGAGGCAAAGCAATTTTCTCAAGGTCACAGAGCCCGCAGTAGTACAACAGCCAGAGTTCAAGTGCTGACTCCAGAGCCCCTTCCATAAGAGCAATGGCATTCTACTTCTTGATGCCTAGCAACCAAATGCAGGCTCTTTAGAAAAGAAATGAGGAACAATTTACAGTGAGTATAGAGAGGGAATCATTCAAAGGCAATTGAGTGAAAAGATGGATAGAACCTTCCCTTGAACTACACGAGGTAGAAAGAATCAGAAAGGAAATAAAATCATGAAACGCTTTACATGTAGTGGACGGGAACCAGGTCCAATCTTTTTAATATCTGAAATGGTTTAAATCAGTCTGAATAAAACCTAAATTACGGAGAAAGGAGCATTCATATGTAAAGATCAATTTCTGTGTTCCAGTTAAATAAGGACATTTCCAAGTTGGAAGAAAATACTATAAATGATACAAATTGGATGTTATGTACACACATGCACACACACACACACACATTTACTGGGAGTAGTGAAACACGTCTATAATCTCATAAAATGTCAGCAGCTTGGGCTACATGGTGAGAGCCCTTGTCTCAAAAAAAAAAAAAAAAGAAAAGAAAGAAAAAGAAAAGAAAAAAGAAAGAGAGAAAGAAAAAGATTAAAGGATATGCCATGGATGCATATAAAACCCTCAAAGCAGAAAGATGTAACTCTCAGCCCTCTTCCATTGTAGGTTATATTCTGGAAACCTCTGAATTTTTTAAAACTCAGGCTATTCATTACTGCAGCAATCAGGCAGCTTCCTTAACGGGACGTTAAGTATTCATCCCAAGTACTCTGGAACTGTCCTTTGCCTAACCAGGCATGTAATGCCTGGTATTATTACAATGCCCTGCTTACATGTCTGTCCAGTGAGTGTGGATCCCTTAACCTACACATTAGCAATATTTGAATGTCCCTTTTAATGCAAACCCAGTGGTGAGTCACCTTTCTCCATCTCCACTAAAACTCCGTCCTGTAACATTAAAAATACCCTTTAGAATCTGGGATGCTATAATTGGGAAGAGGTTGGACACGAAAGTAGGAAAATTCAGCCCGGATTGTTTTCCTAATATGGTTTTCCTTATCTTGGAATGGTGTAAGTTTAGTAATAGACTCTTTAAACACTTCAGTTGCATATTTGATAGTCAAGCTCATTTTTCTTAGAAGGAAGGATCAGATAAAAACTCTACATTTAATCTTCATTACTGGTGGATTCAGATCATTTGTCATTTTTTCCCACATGTGAGGTCACATTATAACATCTGAGTTTCTAGAAAAGGAGCACATTCACGAATTGTCCTATATTTAAGAGAAAACATATCCTTAATTTAAATATTTAACACTTTTATTAAACTCATTTCCATTAACTAATTAATTTCATTACATTTAATTTAAATGGATAATAGAATAAAATATTAATGTTTTTAATATTAAAAATAATGCTTTGCTGTGACTTAGAAAGGTAGAAGTACTTTTTAATCTCTAGGGCATGTATTACTTAAATGCCATTAAAGTGCAAGAAACGCACACACACACGTATATATATACACACATACATACATTATATATATCAGAGATAAACCAAAATTCTTATAATTCACAAAGGCCTTTGATATTACTTTCAAATCAATGAGTTGCTCTTAGTATGCTTAATGGAAGAGGATTTCCCAGAGAGAATGAAGAAAGGATTGTTGAAAAACGCTCAAAAGTTATCAGTATTGATGCATCTCCTGGGACATGCTTGCAGGCTATACTCCTGAGCAAGCGTAATGTCCCATATCTCTCTGACTAAAAGTTAATTTACTGTGACATCTCCAGCAATTCAGCACACATGGAAAGCACTGTTCACATATTTCTGGCATCAACCCACGCTGCTCATGCCTTTGACCATTTAAAATACTTGGATATCATACGCCTATAAACTTCATGGAAATGAAGCATAAAATGTAGTGTGCAACAACATCCCAGATACTCTCCTCAACTCTTTGGTTTCTGATCTCCCTCTGCTCTTTCCAATGTTTCTTCCTCTGCTTTTCTTGTGATCTTGCCTTAAGCTCTGAAGGAGCTGTGTGTAATTCTCCAGTCTCTCCCACTCTTCAGATGATTGCTGATCTTCCAAGTAAATACACTTCAATGTCCTAGCCTGAATTGGGACACCTAGTGAAATGCAAAGTTCACTTTTATCACCGGACACTGTCACACTGACACTACCTAGCCCTAACTTCTGACCTTTGCTGCCCTGCAGGGAGCTGCATGAATGCTCACATTCAATTTCATTAGCTCCGCAGGAAAGGGCTGGCTTTCACTGGTTGATTTAAGGAAGTGAGTCTAAGGCTTTGTACCTATAAGTTCTGGCATCATTTTGAACAAAACTGAATTTCTTGACTTCATTATAAGAAAACTGTACAAAGCACCATGATAAGGAACGGGGGACCTATGATTTATGGCCCTCTGTGTAGAGGAGATTTAATTCCACCTTCTGCTCAATGGCCTATCCATTGTGTGAGCAAAGTCAATACCGATAATGAAATGTAGACTGAAGGGCTAAATCAATTCAATAAAATGCAATAGAAAGACTAGAGGACTGAGTAAATTTGGAAAGGCTAGTGGCTGCCAGATTAGTATTTGGACAACAGGTAATTACAAAAATCAATACCTGTATATGAAAACATGACAGGCAGCCATCCATCACAAAGGGAGGAGTAATTACTAGCTGTCTGGACTCTAAATAAGGATGAGAGACAAAACAAGTCTGTGTAGAATTACTTAACAGAGTTTACACATTTGTGTGTGCATATGTCTATATACATATGCATATCTCCCCATGTCACTGCAGGGAGTGCGTACATGGCAGGGGGGGTGGGATACTTCCACCTTATGTTCTCAGCTCAGTGTTAAGTCATGCCATCAGTCCTACACCACCCTAGCCTTCTTTCTTATCCTGCTCATGGGAAGTAAGAGGACAATCATCGGGAGGCCAGGAGTCGAGGATGGGAGGGATCAGTGGGACGGCGGAGTTCCATTGATTATATAAACTGTCTCTCAAGTACTAGCTCTTGGGGAAAACTCCAGACACTGAGAGGTGATACAGTCAACTGAATGATACTCACAAAAGAAAAAAATATGCTTGTGCATGCATGCATGCATGCATGCACACATATGTATATCCAGACATGCTCATACTTCCATATACTCACACACACCAACATACAGACATACACAAGAATATTCATACGTAGGCCTACATACATGGACACACAGACCATACTCGTGCCTTCATATGCTCATAAGCACACTGACATATAGCATACCCCCATGTTCACAATGACACATACACACATATTCTTACATGTACATAGGTTCAGGAGCTAAAACTGTAATTTAATGTACTATGTTACTAGCCACAAAACTATGGATGAAGTGTGTTCACTCACTAAGCTGTCTGCATAAATCAAGTCATTTAATCTCACAAAGGCCCTCCTAACACTATAGTTTCACCATAATGATTTTTTCTGCACCTATGTTTCTGCTTTTATATTTTTCTCTCTTTTAAACTTTCTTTACATTAAAACTTAATTACATCATTTCCCTCTTTCCTATTCCTTCACCATTTTAAAGATAAGCAAAGAGGTTCCAGCAGACAATAGCTTTTGTTCCACATGACGGACTTAGCTGCTGGCATGGGAAGCTTCTTTTATCTGATTTTGATGGATGTGTTGGTTACCCTTCACTGCACAGCCTCTGCCCACCACAGGGCACAGAGGGTAATCTGATATAGCTACAAGTAAGTCTGAGATCTGCTGTCAGGCTGCACTGCAGCCAATAGGCCTCAAGGCCAGTCCACAGAGTATGTGTGCAGAGCTAGTTAGACAAGCAAGTTCAGACTGCCCAGGGCCACAGTGCCAGTGCAGCCTGACTGGATGACTTCCTTTGCTGATGTGTGACTTCTGAAAGCTTAGAAGCTGTCACATCCCCTTTTCCATTCTGTCCTTTATCCAAGGAACATGGTAGAAAGCTCAGGCATTTCCCCCTCTGACACCAGCAGGAGAATCAACCTAGAGGTGGCCTGGTTTGTAGTGAAGGACCCACTGCCCAACTATTTACAATGCTGAGCCAATGTCCTTTCCAAACCTATCTGAGGCCACTTCTGGACTACAGGGGAGCTACTCTGTTGATTCCTGAAAGCCTCACCGTGGGAGCAACATGCCTTGCTGCATGTTCTTGGGAGTGTGAGTGACACTGGTAATCTCAAGATCAGCACTGGATTTGGGGAAGAAACACAGCCCACTTTGGACTGAGGCACCGAGTGCTCCTGAATCAGCATTCTGCCAACAACAGATCGAGAAGCTTTTAAGCGTTCTCCTCTCTGAACACTGTCCATGTGCGGTCCCCTAATCAGGGGTCTGCCCTTGGCGTGGCATGATGACCGGGCATGAAGAGGATGTCAAAACAGGAAATCCGAAGATCTGTGTAACGTTAACATGATTTAGGTAATCTTAACAGTAGGTACACTTTTATATTTTGAATTTACCCTTGCTGGTCATATTTTTCTTTGTCTTAACTTTTTCCATCTCAGTTTGAAGGCAGATAATTCAACTCTGTGTGTGGCTGCCTTGTGTATCAGAGGATGCTCTATGGCATTGCTAGTTTCTGCTCAGTAGGTTCCAGTTCCACCACCACATCTCCCTCCAATTGTGACAGTTCAAAATATCTCTAGCCACCAAACATAACCGGAGGACTATTTCACAGCTTGCTGCGAGCTACAGAGAAATGTGTTTTTTCTGATGATGGCATTAACCAGTTTCTTACATGAAAGTCTGCTGGGCTACATGCATCCAAATGCAAGCAAACCAAAATTAACCATGAATTGCAATGGCATCCTCAAATCTCTTCCGTCCACTGTTAAACCTATTTGGATTCATGTTCAAAGTTGCTTAAGGACTATTACAGGATATGACTCACTACAGTTTGTAAAATCTTTCAGAAATTTGATTACTCAGCTGCTTGCATGCAAATGCTTGTCATTTGTCTGGAAAAAGAATTTGACTTAGCTGCGATGACCATGGTATTTTTCCAGAAATAAAACACACTACAGTATCGTACGCACCTTGGGGTATTCCAAAAGCGTGCAACATTTTAACAGCAATTTATGTGATGGACACAGACAACAGTATCTTTAATGGATCACATATATTCATAGTATTTCCACTCTTGTTTTTGTAAATGGCTCAGAATATTTGGTTAGATGGCAAAGGCTACAGTGTTCATCCAACTAACAGGTTCTCGGCAAAAGACAGGGCATCACGAATGCTGACTATTATGTGAGGAGGTAACAATTGATGTCTTGTGTTTTTTAGTCTTGGGAGACAGATTATTGCTAAAGACGGAATTGGGTAAAGGAAGACCAATCATAGCAGCTTGAGGCACTGAAAACTCATCTTCTCTAAGATGTACAGGCATGCCTGGTCTTCTTGTCCTCTTTATTCAAACAGAAAAGGAGGATGCACACATACAGATGCAATTAATTACATGACAAGCACTGTGCCTCAGTCTCAAAGATGTATCGACAAGCAGAAAGTGTAGTTTTCATTTTCTTGAATCCTTTTTTTCTTTCTGGCATGACACTGAACATACCTAAGTGGTTAGGAACCCAATACCATTCGCTTGATGATACTAGAGCACTTACCTCTGCTTTAATTTTATTGTCTCCGAAACAGAGGTGCTGTAGGTAAGCTGCTGCATTGGATTGGACAGAAGGGAACTGATGCTGCAACATCTGTATCACTTCAGGCAGCTCTGGGTCTCTCCATCCAAACTCCCTGAATGGAAGGAAGCAGGAAAACATGAAGGATAAGCCCAGAGCATGCATTATCCCCCTAATACCCACTGAATGTGCTTAACAGTCAAGACAACATCTCATAAATGACTGCTTTGGCTTCCTCATGCACAGATGGGTCCAGTGCAGAGGGGATTTCTGAAAGGATCCTGGGTATCAGCTTTTAAGTACACACATATGTATATGCTCATACTCCATGAAGATTACATACACATGATCTGCCATTTCAACTGAAAACTTTTGAAAGATAACAACCCCCCCCCTTTTTTTTTTAGCTTAAATAGGTAGAGAATATATTTTCTAATATATTATTTCAAAAAACTGGCATATAACATTTGCTAAATTATCATATGAGAAAAATAATGAGTACAATCCAAAATGTCACAATAGCAGGCTATCACCCTGGTACTGTCATTTTATTACTGTTATTTCCATTATATATTCTTCAAAGAAAGACAATCCCAACACTGCAAAATAATAAATGTGTTTAAAGCATTTTAAGAGACAAAATGAAACAAAGAGAGACAATAGACTCCTTAAGTGATTATTGGAGGTTGGAAATGTAGCAGTATGATGATTTTTTCAAAGGTAAACTATTTATTTAAAGAGCTGTTCAATGCATAGTAGCAAATTTTATGCATTTTGTCTTCCTTTTTGTACCCTATTCTTCACAGGGAGTAAACATAAGTCCAAGAGGCTGCTTATTTGTTTACCTTAAAGACATATGTTCCAAAACATTTACAGCTACTCTGAAACTCATTTTTTTGTATTGTTCATAAGAATGTCCTCCTATGAAACTCTCACCTCCCTCAGGCTGACCACCTACTGGGCGAACTTGTGGGTTCTACTCTCACAGCAGACAGTGGTTTTAACAGAGAAATAAGAAGCAACCTCTGAGACCACAGATAAAATCCTGACCTCACAAGCCACAATGTGGACTATTTATCTGAAAGATGGGCTGGAGGAGAAATGGGGTGGCTTTGCAGTCACTCCTACTCCTGGGGAAGTGATTCACAAGCATACATCCTACTGCTCAGGTCAAAGCTGTCGCCTGAGCAGAGGAGTCATGAAAAATGGAGCAGAGAAGGGAATGACAGAGGTTAAAACTTTCTTGGTGGATCCTAACCTCTTCTCTTTATCGTTCCTTTATCGCTGGTAGAGCTGTCGAGCAAACCCTGAAGCATGTTGGTGCTGAAGACAAATGTAAAGGGAAGGCTTCTGAATATGGTTAGCTTTCAGATAAAGCATTTGGTTTCATGTGCAGGAAGTCTTTAATAAATCTGTGTTCTGTCTTAAGCAGATACATTTCCTAAAATACATGCAGCACATATTTGCTGAAAATAGTTAAGTAACTGTTGGCATTGAATCCTGCTTGCCTATGTGATCACAGAAGAAAATAATTATGGCCTGAAAAATAAGAAGCCAGTTTTTTTCTTAATTTAATATCCTTTTGTTGCACGATTCCAAACCATTTCTGTAAAATAAAAATAAAATAAAATAAGATAATCACTGTCCTCATAATAGTAGCCAAGCAGAATTATGTTCTTTATGTAAATGAAGCCCAATCAACAGAGTATCCATAAATTAATCTTCCATGCAAAGACACTGAATGGCTAAGATGAATTTAGGTAAACTTACACTTCCAGAAAGCAATTAGTAAAGAACTCATCCCAACCTAATAACTCATTATTTGTCAGTGATAATTTCTCTATTAGGCAATGGCTTATGGGGCATATGTCAAGAACATCTTTTGAGTAAAAGTTCCAGGAAGGAAGCCTTAGGGGCCCATGATCATCTGTGTGTGTACATGTATCCATGTATACACACACACACACACACACACACACACACACACACGACTCAGATGCAGGAGCTGAACATTCCAAAGCTTCAGAATCCCATAAGACCACCAAACTCTTCCCTGTCAGGTCAAAAGAAGGCTGATGCAGCTTCTCCATACCCCAGCCACAAGACTCTAATCACTTCCCACCTCAGTGCTCTTCTAGACATTCTGGTGCGAATTTGACTGCACTGCCCTGGTCCAGACCCTCCAAAGATCCTGCTGTCTTAGAAGAGAGGTTCAGATATCCCCCATGGCCTTCGCCACTCTGCTGGATCTGTACACTGATAGAGTGGGGTCACTGGCTGAGTGGATGCTCACTGAGCCCATCTGTTGTAGTGAGATAGTAATTCCTACCTTAGAGTACTGGTGGGATGGTTAGCAATAATAGTTACAGCTGGCACCCAGTGTGAGCCCTCTAGAAATGTCAGGGATTCCATATAACTAGATGAAGGAGAGAAGAATAAGAAATAAGAACCATCTATAATTTCTAGAAGGTGAACTCATAACTCTCATTTCTTACTGGGCTTTACCCTGGAAATGTTAATAGAACTGGAGAATATGCAAATGTAACCTTTCCTCCATTAAAGCTGTCACACAGACCAACAATATTGTGACTACATCCTCACTCATGTCTGGACTGCCTGCATCGTTAAAACCACAAGGCTTAGCACAGAGCTAAATAGCTAGCAGCTTTGAAATTCCTTATTATGCCACACTGGCACCAAAATCAAAGAGTTGTTGGGCTGTCACAACATTTCATAGAGTTCCCCAAGGAAAAAAGTCCAAGGATACCCAGGGTCCTCACAATTCAAATTTCACTTTTAGCAAAGTTTCTTATTAAGAGTGGACACTCTCCCTTTGACTACAGCAAGCACAACACTGCCTGTTTGGACTTAATGTAAGAAATATCAATCACTATTAGTGTGTGTGTGTGTGTGTGTGTGTGTGTGTGTGTGTAAATGTGCAAGTACACATGTATGCACCGTGTAGAAACCAGAAGTCAATATTAGGTGACCTCTTCAATTGGTTTACACTTTAGTTTTCTGAGGCAGAGTCTCTCCCTGAACCACTGTTTTGGTTAAGCCGGTTGGGGTTGGCCAATCAGTTCTGGAGTGTCACCTCACTGCCCCTCTCACCCACAAGCCCTGAGATTACTGAAGTATGTTGCTGCACCACTTTTTTAAAAAATGGGAGACCTTAGGCTCCAAGTTCAGTTCCTTGTACTTACAGTGCAGGTGCTTTACCCACTGAAGCATCTCTTCGAGGCCCTCAATCATTGTAAACTTTTGAACTCTAAAAGTTTTAAAGACTACTTATTAATTTTAACTTTTACATCCAAAGCCATGAGGTAGGCTGTCTTGTTCTTGATTTCACTTTATCTTGAAGAAATTGGGAGAGGTTCAGAGGTGATAAAATTAGAAAGTGGGCAGAATGCTTTCATTAATAATAAAAAGGAGATATTTTCATTTTCACTAACCAAAGTGAAGCTATTGGATGATATTTACCTGAAAGAATTAATGTTGTCCACTTTATTCTTGAATAATTTGCAATCCCAAACAACATTTTGCAATGCCAAAAACATGTCAATTATATTTTTTTTAAAAAATCTGTACTTTGATATAAATAGTACTAGAATTAGGATCATCTAGAGCAGTAGTTCTCAGCCTTCCTAATGCGGTGACCCTTTAATATAGTTCCTAATGTTGTGGTGACCCTCAGCCATAAAATTATTTTGGATGCTACTTCATAACTGTAAT